>AWOL01S0053891.1:17082-43560 GCA_000715115.1 Nicotiana otophora | reverse complement strand
GCTTGGGCTGAAGGAGCCCCTCCAGAGTCTGCACCCCCATAGTGAGCATAGTATATATATATATATATATATATAGGGATGGATCTTCCCTGGGTTGGATTGGCCATATAAGTTACTGCGAGATTGAGTACGCTGAGAGTGTGAGTGCATGAGTTCATCATTGTGTTGCATTTTATTAGACATGCATACTTGATATGTAGGTATAGAGAAGTATTTTTTCTCATGCCATCTGATAATGATATTTCTTATCTGTCGTTAAAGTTTTTGAGAAAAATCACAGATTTCAGACTTACTCATATTTTCGGTGACTTTCGGGAAAAGATTTGAGTTATACTGTCATATTGAAAAGAAAATGTTTATTTTTCGGAATTTTATACGAGTTAAGCATTTTATTATTGAGTTATTACTTGTGCTGCTTTAAATTGTATTTGTATGAAATGTTATTAGTTATAGGAGTTGAATTCTGACCCTTGTCCCAGCTCGTCACTTCTTTCAACCTAAGGTTAGGTTTGTTACTTATGAGTACATGGGGTCGGTTGTACTCATACTACACTTCTGCACCTTGCGCGCAAATTTCTAATGCTGATGTTGCTGCGTACGACGAGAGCTGAATCTGAAGATGTACCTGCGTTCCAGTCACAACTGCTTCTTGTTCTAGGTAGCTTTAGAATTTTTAAATCTGTTCATTTATATTTCAAACAGATGACGTATTTTTATTACACACTAGTTTTATAAATTCTAATCATAGATGCTCATGATTTGTACTACTAGTCCTTGGGGATGTATTAGAGTTAGTTAAATATTAATTGAATCGGATTGTTGTTATTTGGCTTACCTAGCGGGTGAGGTTAGGTGTCATCACAACTAGTTGGATTTTAGGTCGTGACATTAATACTACTATCCCAAGGACTGATAGTACAAGTCACGAGCGACTATAAATAAGAGTACAAACTGATATGAAGAATAAATACATTATATATTTGAAATTTTACACAAACAGAAATAAAATCCTAAACTATCACTAACAATTGTTCCATGGTGGCGGTGGCGGTGGCGGTGGAGCGTTGATTTCACCTTTTGTTTTGTTGGGACAATTATTATGTCAAACTCCTATCTCATAAACACAAAAGAAGAAATTCCAATTAAAACTATCTTTTATGATTTGAAATGAAATGAGCATTAGGTTAATTTTATTATAAAATAATATACTAGTGAGTTGGCTCGTCTTTGAACTTGAGTATAAAAGAAAATACTATAGAAAAAAATTGAACATGAATATTCCGTACCCTTTCAAATCCCATTCTTAGAGCTAAAGAGGGGTCTCTATCTGAAATTATTGGGATTAGTTAGAATGGTCTCAAAGAGATGAAGTTTTTGCGCATCTCACTTCATTTGGTTCCTCCAATTTATAACAATTGAAAGTTGCTTTCCCTTCTTAACTTTTGTTTGGTGAAATCTTAATTTTTTCCTCTGTCGGGTTGGGGACATTAAAGGAAATTAAGATGTCTTTCATGGAAATGAAAAAACGTGTCCCTATAGTTATTGGTCTAATTTTTCCTCCACGTGAGCTTTGTAAAAAATATTTTTCACCGCTAGGAGAGAGAGGGAAGATGTGTATAAGTTTTACGGAAAATGGTCGGAAATGCCCTTAACGTATTAGAAATGGCTCAAAAATGTCCTCCTTCCACCTATGGGTTTAAATTTGCCCTTAATGTTATTTTTAGGCTTAAAAATGCCCCTCTCTTAACGGAAAGATGACGTGGCATTGATGGAATTTTAATATTAAGGGAAAATTTGAACCCAAAGGTGTAAGGAGAGCATTTTTAAGCCATTTCTAATACATTAAGGGCATTTCTGACCCTTTTCCGTTTTAATTAAACATGTAGCATTTATTTAGTTTGGAAAAACGTGATTTTTTTTCCAAAAACTGAAAAAAAATGAAAAGATTTTTTTTTTAGTTTTTACAAAAAAGACTGCTTTAAAAAAAGCTGAAAAATATTTTTTAAAACAATATTTTTGTAAAAACTGGAAAACAAAAATTGAAAAATGGCATTTATTTTGTAAATGTAACATTTATTTAGGAATTGATTGGCTTTTTGAGTTCTGAAAAAATGGCATTTTAATTAAACATATAACATTTATTTAGTTTGGAAAAAAGTGAATTTATTTTTTACTAAAAACTGAAAAAAAACAAAAATATTTCAGTTTTGATGTACTAACTCATTAGAAGAACTAAAATATATAAAAAATGAACTCATAAAGCATATGTACAAACAAGAAAGGAAGAAGAGGAAATATTTTTTTTCAGCTTTTACAAAAATATTGCTTTAAAACTTTGCTTTTCAATTTTTGTTTCTAGTTTTTACAAAAATATTATTTTAGAAAATATTTTTCAGCTTTTTTTAAAGCAGTTGTTTTGTAAAAACTGGAAAAAAAAATCTTTTCATTTTTTTCAGTTTTTTAAAAAAAAGAATTCACATTTTTCCAGATTAAATAAATGATATATGTTTAATTAAAACGGAAAAGGGTTAGAAATGCCCTTAACGTATTAGAAATGGCTCAAAAATGCCCTACTTACACCTTTGGGTCCTTACACCTTCCGGTTGAGGGAGAATATTAGGACCCCCTGCTCGTCATGTGTAGCCTTTCTTTGCGTCCACCGAGGACCAGAAGCTATACTTGGGCAATATCTACCATTTCACCGTGTTCGATCTCAAATACATCGTTCATTCCTCATGGGTTTCAATACGAGGAGCTCCTGGGCCTCGATTATAATCACTTCGATCTATGCTTCTCCTTTGTTACTTTATCGGGGAATAGGGAAAACAATTTCCCCTGATTTCTCTCGTACACAAATAGACCCTCGTTTCCCGAAGAGTAGATTCATCGAAGCTACGGGAAGCGATAAATTAACCCTGATTCCTTCTTCTTTACTCTACAACCGAGTTGATGAATCAGCAAAATGTCCCATCAGTTGCGTCGTTCTGACTTCGAACATGTGGCAGCAGCTGATTGATCGTCCTTGAATGCGAAGCGTCACGCATTGATTGCCCTTTCTCTATAAAAGCTTCGACCCCTTTTTCACTTTTTTACTTGTTGATTCCAGAGCTCCTGACATACCCTCGAATTCTTCACTTATTTCTAACCCCTTCAAACCTTCATCCATTGTTTTCCAGATCTTCATATTTTTATTTTCAAAAGTTCATACTCCTTATTCAAATCTTCAAGGCAGACCTTCATACCTCCATCCTTATCTTCAAATCTTCATCATAAACTTCAAACCTTTATATTTTCCAGAATCCGAAGGCAAAAACTTCCAAATCCGTGCCTCAACAAACTGTCCCTTCATTTTTCGACCCGGCCACGGATGTCGAGGTGGTCGTTCCCTAGGTGGACCCGGAGCCTTCTTTGAAGAGCTTCGTCCTGGGGGCTATTCCATTGAGAATGACTACAAAGTCGAGAAGGCCTCGAGTTAATAGGACCGAGGCGAGGGAGCATGGAGGTGAATATGCTCCATTACGGAGGACACACTCCCCACAGTTTGTGTAGACTGTAACTGGGAGGGCAGGGAAGTGGTCATCCCCGGGCCTAACGAAGACATTAGCACTCACGTGGTGAGGTATCTCAGTGTTTATACTTGCCCCTTCACGCTCAGCCTGGTGGACCCTATAATTCTTGGCTTCTACAAAAGGTACGAGGTCTGCCTTAGGCAGATTCACCCGTCCTTTTAAAGGATCGTAATCCTCCTCCGCCACTTCGTCAACAACACCGAAGCACCTCAGTTTATCCTCGACCACATGCTTCATCTCTACAGTTGCCGAGTCTTCCGAGGGGGGTTGATCAAGCTCGTTCATCGAGCAAGCAAAGCTCTATTCTCGAGCATCAATGAAGATAGAGATCGAGGTTGGTAGGGGAGGTTTGTTCGGGTAAAAATCGAAGACCTCATTCCCCACGAATTCTTACCGTTCACTGAAAAGTGGAACTCATCCACTAATTTTTCTCTTCTTCCTAAGTACTTGGTACTTGGTTTGTTCTTTTTTCTAATTGCATGTGCTCACCGTTGTGCAGTAGTCTCCCAAGTTCCCAATGCAATCCCTCGCTTCTAGGAATAGATCGAGGGGATCTACAAACAAATGTCTTATTTTGAGCGTGAATGACACAAGCTTTCAAAGGGCAAGTGGGAGGCCTGTTCCCATGGTGGGTCCTCCTCCTGAACAGTTCTACTTTCATACTTAGCTTTTATTTCTGCTAAGTCTCTTTTCCTTTTATAGGTTTGCCCAAGACCACTAAGCTTTGACCATTGGATGAGGACGAGACCCCGTCTTTGCTTGCTGAACCATCCGCTTCGGGACAACCCCGAGCTGTTGCACAGGAGGAGGAGAAGAAGAAAAAGAGAAAATCCTTTGATTCCCCGGATGCCTAGGTCAAGAAGAAAAGGACAACTGTCCGGGTCCGGTAAAGCAACAAAAAGAGTACCAAATCTAGGGTGCTGGACCCTGATTCCCTCTTCCGGCTCAGGGATTACCCTGAGGATGAAGATCTGGAATTTATGACTCATAGGTCCACCATCAACGAAGGAGAATATGCGGTAACCGGAGAAGGTAGACGAGAGGCCGATCCCTATCTAGCTCGGGAGGTAGAAGGAAAATCAGAGGCCGCGACCTCCCGAGAAGCCGCCCCTGCCCCGAAGTAAGTAGTCGGTATTATTGACATCGTGGAGTCATCGTCCCACACAAAGTCCATGTTTGGGGAGGCTCAAACCGAAAAAGAGAAATCAAATGAGACGACACAGGGCACAGATGAGGCCCTTAACATGTTTTTCGGCGGCATAGACATGGGCGCGTTGGAGGATTATTCCGGTCTTGGTCACCTGCAGATCCTAAAAAAGGACGTGCCATCAAGAGAAGTCGAGCCGAGCTCGAGCCCGGAGCTGGTGAGGCAGTTCCTTGCTTTGAGTGTGGATCTCGACCGTAATAGAACGGTCGTGCTTACTATCCCGGCAGACACCCTGGTACTGTCCACTTTGGTGGGTTTAGCCAGCTACCTTCGTTGCCTGGCGACCGAAGAGGACCATGAGAAGATGAACGAAGTAGGCACATCGAGCCTCTTCAATGAGGCACAACAAGCACTGAACCGGGTAAGTTTCCTATTCCTTGCACCCTTTGTGGATCTTGCTTAGCTTTAGCATGTTCTAACGATCTTATCGTTCTGTTTTTCAGGCTTTGGTGCTCTACTATGAAAGCTTCCTTTGGTCTCAAATGGAAGTTAGTTAGCTCAAGTTCGAGTTCGAATTCAAAGAGCAGGTCCGGCAGAAGGACATGTATAGGTTTCTTAGTGAACAAAAAGATGAGGCCCTCAAGAATCTCCCAATTATCTGAGCTGAGCTAGAAAAAGCACAGAAGAGGCCTTGTCCGTGAAATGGGAGCATGTCGATCTAGTCGAGAAGGTAAGGATCTTTGAGGTTAAAACTGAGAGGCTACACATGATGACTAACGATGCAACCTCGTAGGTCCAAGAGAAGATAGGCTTGATTGACCAGCTTCAGGCAGAGATAGATGAGGTCAAGACTACGGCCGAGGCGCTGAGGGGCAGGATGGACCTGTTGGCTTCAGAAAAGGTGGCTATAAAAGAGGAGTTAGCATCGGTCAAGGACCAACTCTGGATGGAAAAGGACAAGACCGACTGATGTTGCCCGAATTCACATCACTGATTGGGATTGTGAAGCGGCCGATGCAATTATAATTACCCAATGTGAGTCGAGGTCTATTCCACAGAGAGCTTATATTGGATTAGGTATATATCTAGTCTAGGTGTATGACATGCCCAAATTGCACTTCCACATAATTGGTTGTTTCTTCGTACTTCTAAAAAGTATACTATTGTTTGTAAATAAAAAGCTAAGGAATGAAATTTTTGGTATTGTTGTTTTTCAAGTTGATAAAAATCTAGGGTCGTGACTTCCACCTAGGTGGTTATCTAACGGATTGTGGGCTTTAGGGCAGGTTTTATTGATCGGGGCAATCACATGCAATTACCCACTTTATACCTCTCGGTAGTTTGAGTGGTTTTGCCCAATTTGGCTTTCTCAAGTCCAAATGGGTAATTCACAAAACTAATGATAGATGCTCAAGTCGAGTCTTACTATCTCTAGATTTGACCCTTTAATTGGGGCTATCAATTTCTTGAGTTCAGCCCAATTCCTTGTTAGCCAAGTTTTTCTTGACTTAGTCTCTCTTTCTCAAGTAGAGACTAGGTCAATTAGACCCGAATCAATGTTTGCAACCATTAATTTTTAAATTCAAGCAAGAACTAGGCTAAATATCATACACCCAATCACAAATAAGCCCCGAATTAATCACCCATTAGGTACCCACACTAGGTTTGGGTCACAACTCTAGCTAAGAATTTAGCTACTCATAGGCAAAATTGAAGAAACTAAAGAAGAAACTAAGATTAAACTCATAATAGATGATTAAGGGAAGAAAATCTAATGTTAAAATGATAAACTATTACAAAGTTACCCAAAACAGTAAGGAAAAAACAGCTATCTACTTTTAGGTATTCAAACTTGACCTAAATTTGATAAAAAGATCTATTTATACCCAGCTGCAATTATCGGACAAAATTGCCCCTGTGGAGGTTGTACGACATCACAATTCTATGTGCGGTCCGCACTTTGATGTTGGCTTGACAGGATGGATTTCTGCGGCCGCACTCTTAGACTTGAGCTGGACATGGGAGATTTCTGCGGACCGCACATTTATGAGTGCGGCCACATAATAATAGTGCGGTCTGCACTTCTTTAAGGTCCCAAAACACCATCTCTCTGAACCTCGTCTTCTGTAGCCGCACAATAATTGTGCGGTCCGCACTTTGCAAAGGGAATTTGTCAGTGATTCTTCATAGTCTGCGGCCGCACACAGTATTGTGCGGTCCGCACTTTGCTCTTTTTTGTTTTGTTTTGGTTGTTGTCCAATTTTACTCCTTCTTGAGTTGATTTTCATCTCTTTGGCTCATTTCCCAATATTCTTGCAAGAAATCATATTTCATTAGTTCTCGGGAGTACCTTTAAGCATTCTGAGCTAAAACGAAAGTAAAAGAGTGCAAATAAGTAGTCAAAATCCCTACTTATCAACTCCCCCAAACTTAAGCTTTTGCTTGTCCTCAAGCAATTAAGGTAATTCCCACCTCCACAAGGAAAGAGCTATTTCAGCTGGCGTAAGTTGAATCAAACACACATCAACTAGGACCAACGATTACCCACACACTCATGAATCATCAACAAGCCTATGTTTTGAATGTTAAAGCACAAATAGCTCTAATTTGACGATTGAGCATCAAGAGTTGACTTTATTCATCAAAGAAGTTTTCACTTTCATGTAGGTCACTATGGATCCCAAACTCATTCTCCTATACTCTTCGTAAGCTCATCTCACTCAAGAATGAAGCACTCCCAAAAGAATGTCACAAGCCCGGCTCTAAGTACCATATGCTTGCCCCTCATGTAGATCACCACTAATGTAAGCTTACTCGACCTGAAATCACGTAGGGCTTTTTCGGCATGTAATGAAGGCTTTTGGACTAAGGAGGAAAATATTGGAATGAAACTGGTTCATCTTTCCTTTAGCACTCCATTTTCTCTTTTTGGCTCATACTTTGCCGACTCTTTTAGTCATTTTCTTTTTCCTTAGGGGAACTAGAGAGACTTGATATCACTCTCTTTTGGTCATGGTATTCATATTCTCCTTCTTGTTTTCTCCATGCTTTGCACTTTTGCTTTCTTTTGAATCTTTTCAACCATTTCACATTATTCACTTTCTTGTTGTGTTTTTCTTTTGTTCTTTCTTTCTTTTTCTTTTTCTTTTTCTTTTTCTTTCCTCTTCTTTATTTCTTTTCTCTTTTTGTGCCTTGATACCATCTTCAACCTCATCATCTCTCCCCCAAACTTATGTTTTTGCCATTTGTTTCTCATGAGTGCTAAAGAAAGCTTGGGTGCCAAGAGAGGGTCACTATAAAAAGGGGTAAAGGCTTGTAACATGGTTATCAAATGAAAAGGACTTTAGGCTCAAAAGGATTGACTAGGAATAATATCATTGGTGGGCCATGGAAGGTTTCAAAATGGGTCAAGGAGAGCCTACAATCACTTCTCAAGCCAAGCTAACTTAGAATTTAGCCTAGAAACATATTCGGGGCAAGTTCTAGACCATTCGCATGGGTACTTGGACTTGTAACAAAATACCTCACCTCTCACACGACCGGTTTGTTAAAGAGAATAGAGTCGAGGGCCCACAACAACCGCATTCAAGATTGAAAATCGCTAATGGTTCAACTAAACCACCCGATGATTGCCTAAGTCAACACAAGAGTCAGAAGGTCACTAACTAGAGCCATTTCTTTCCAAAAACTTATTTTTAATCATAAGCGTGTAGTTAAGTGTGTTGGTACCAAGTGAAGCATGCTTGACCCTTATTTATTCATTAATACTATTGTTTTTACCTAAACATCAAAAACGGACTCGATCCCTTAAGAAGGTTGTCACGCCATCCATCGTTGGGAAGAGCCACCCGGTTCACACAAAACCCACCTTTGGAAAGAACTGTGGCATTAAGAAAACCAAAGGCTTATTGTTCACTTAAACATAAAAAGAAGCTAACAAATCAAAAAGAATCTATTAAAGTAAATAAGAAGCTATATTATTAAGAAAACAAAATGAAGAAGCTATGAAATAAACTACTGAAAGTAAGGCAAATAAATATACAAACCGATGGGAATAGAATATATACATCAAAAGAGAGGGAGGAATATATACATAATGAAAGAGAAGATAAAGATAAAAGAAAAAGAGTATTAAAGTTATTACAGGCCAATGTCATCAAATGTCATCAAATCAAATCAAAATAGACCACCTCCTGAATAAAAATAAGCATTGTTCTCAATGCTTAGCAAAATCAGAATAAGGGAGGGTAGAGATTAAAGAAAACTCCCTATGTGGTATCAGGGTGACTGGTAGCATCACAATCCTCGGGCTCCTCCAACTGTATCTCATCATCATATGGCTAGGGAACAACGGGGTTGGCGAACATTTGAAGCATCTCCTCGATAGTGTAGGCAGCAAGGTCTGGCTTGTCAGACTGGCCAGCTGATGCCTCTACTGATAGTGTTGTTGGGTCTACTGGTACTGATGGATCTGTCTCCATCAGTAGGTCAAATGGCAAATCACTCGCTGCTGCAATCTTCGTCACCTTCTTTCTCAATCTCTCCACTGATTTCTTTGAAGCCTCGGATTTCCTCATCTTCTTTACCTGATTTCCCAACTCCTCAATAGCTCCCCCATGAGCCACCAGTGTATCCATAATGGTCTTCTGGTTCTCCAAATTCTTCTTCAATATTTCCTCCACTGACGGAGGGACCTGTGGTACTTCTAGGGTAGAAGACTGTGCTGCAACAGCACTGGATATGTCAGACAGCTTAGAAGTGGCAACCTGCATCCAGTTGTTGAGACTCACCAATGTCTGGAAGACTCGCAGTACAGTGAGTGGATAAGTGGATGAGGTCGGCATGGTACTGATGCTGATGGTCTAGAAGATGAAGGTGGTGGCATGTCAGCTGTCCCGATGGAAGGCCCGGATGTTGTGGAAGGCATGGGAGTGGTAGATGGCTCAACACTAGACTCTGTAACCACCACCGATGGCTCATCAGCCTGACGAACGGTGGTAGTGCCCTTACCCTTGAACTTTGGGTTGTCCACACCTTGCATGGAGTACCATGAGAAAGGCTTTTTGGCCTTCACTTTGTATCAAAAGTCCTTAGCTCCACCTTTGCATCGTTGAAATATTCTTTGAGGGTGTTAGGATATGGGTAGGAGCTTTCACCTTTTCGGACAACCATTGTCATGTTAGCCAATATGATGGCACCCACATTGATTGGGTACCCAGCCATAATAGATGCCACCAGAACTGCTTGGGAAATTGGAAGATTATTTTCATTCAAGCTTGGGTCAATACGGCTGCATACAACGGTATGGCACCCTTTTGCTTCAAAATTTAGGGCAGACGGTGTGATAGGAATCCCTGCTGTGATCCACGATGGTGGTGGTCCTGGAGCAGCCAAAATTTGTGCTAACCAGGGGCGAGCTGCATCACCCATAGCAAGCGTTTCCAGGTACCGGATTCCCTGAAGTCCAGGTAAGTGTTCAGAGTGCTGAGATCGAATTTGACTTTCAAATTTCTCACTTTGGTTATTTTGGTACCCTTCTTGATGTGAGCCACATTGGCATAGAACTCCCGTACCAAGTGCTCATTTGCATCTATGACACTTTTGGTGACCCACTTTCACCCATTTCGCTCCCGGAACTGTCTAAGGACATTTGGATTGTATTTATCCAAATCCTTTATTAAGAACTGTTGCTCAAGTGTGAGTGATCTCTGGGGCCACCACTCTCTGAACCTTGTGAAGGCCGTCAAACTCACAAATCTATCCTCCCACGCTTCCTTCTTCTTCGACCTCTCTAGGCCACCCACTCGAGTGTCACCTCCTCTACCATCATCCGGGACATCGTCATCACCATCTACTGCAACTGGTGCATGAGGAGTAAGTGTAGAGGAGGGCTCTAAACCCTGGCTATCGGCATCAGAACCCTCAGAAGAACTTGTTGTAGTGGAGGGTTCATTGCGCAATTGATATCTCCTAGTGGTTTGTGGTGGTTGGGACTGGGCTTCAGGCTGTACCTCCACTGAATGACCCTCGGAGCTTCCCTAGACGGGGCATATGAACTAGATTCTGAGGGCTCTGTGGCCCTACCTCTCCCAGTAGTCGGCTTTTTGATGATGGCTTTTGATTGCACTCCCAGTGGGTGAGTGCCCTTCCTCGGCCTCGGGAGGTTTCACCTATCCCTTTAGATGTATCGCATCTGCCTCGTGACTGAACCATTGTCTGCAATACAAGGCGCATAAGTCAGTTAGATTTCAAAACAGTGTAAACAGTTGCAGGAAAACAGTTTATAGAAGAGACAGTGCGGACCGCACAATTTTGAGTGCGGTCGCAGACTGCCATGTGCGGACCGCATATTTTCAAAGTGCGGTCGCACATCCTGAAGTGCAGACCGCACAATGTTGAGTGTGGCCGCGCATTCCCAAGTTCAGAACACTGGTTCTCTGAAGTTCCAAAGTGCGGTCGCACACATTTTTCTTCGGCCGCATAATTTTTCTGCGGACCGCACAATTTTGAGTGCGGTCCGCACTTTTCATGAAACACATTTGCCCTAATTTAAGATCTGTGGACCGCACAATTTTGTGTACAACCGCACAATCTGAAATTAAGCGGCATTGACTTTAGGTTTTGCAATGTTTGCACAATTTAGACATGGTATATGCAAATAAACATGATTAATGATCTACCCAGTTCCCAAAGAACACACATGATATAACCCACATGATTTTAAGCACACATGAATAACATTGGACATTTTAGGCCTACAAATAACTATACTATCAAGAACAAAAGTTAAGAAAAATGGAAAAATCTAACATGGATTGAACATACTAGTGATGAAGGATGCAGGTGAGAATCTAAACTTGATGAAATGAGTATGGAGTGTGAGCTATTTTGTGATGCACTGTGTTTGCTTAGGTCTCAAGAACTTAGAGTATGTAAACTTGTGAATAGTGCTCAGAGGACCTATTTATAGGTTGACCAAGTCGGTCAAAAGTTGAGATGAGTGCGGCCGCACAATTTTGAGTGCGGTCCGCACTCTTTACCTCGACCTTTGCTGAGATTCTGCTATCCGCACAAAAGTGAGTGCGGTCGCTGAAATTTGTGCGGTCCGCACATTTTTGTGTGCGGCCGCATAATGGCCTATTTTCTGCAACTCAAAACTTGAAAGAGTTCTTTTTCGGTCTCTAGTTGAACGGCCGCACAAAGAATTGTGCGGCCGCAGACTCCTTTCCGCAGTTGCATTCATTATTCTGCGGTCTGCACTTTATTCAACACTTGGCCAAATATTTCGAACACAGTCCCTGCAATGCACACTCATTCCTGCAATTCACTTAAAAACCAGTTAGCTCAAAACAAAACCTATCTAACAAAGCAGAAAATGAAAAATGAAAGGAAACATGGGTTGCCTCTGAAGATGCGCATGATTTAACGTCACGACACGACATAGATTACCATCAATCACTTGAAATGAATTAATGCCACGATGCAGCCATCATCAGCTTTTCCAAGATAATGCTTGACCCGGTGACCGTTGAATCTAAACACTTCATCATTTTTATGTTTCAAGTCCAATGCACCGAAGGGTGTCACATGCACAACCTCTAATGGACCACTCCACTTAGACTTCAACGTTCCCGGAAACATTCGTAACCGAGAATTGAACAATAACACAAGATCACCTTCTTTGAACTCTTTGTTCCGGATGTACTTGTCATGAAGGTACTTCATCTTGTCCTTGTATAAGGATGAACATGAATATGCATGGTACCAGAATTCATCAAGCTCACTCAATTGTGCCACCCTCAAGTTGGCGGCGACATCCCATTCAAGATTAAGCTTCTTCAATGCCCACATAGCTTTGTGCTCCAGTTCCACCAGAAGGTGACAAGCTTTCCCAAACACTAACCAGTACGGATACATATCAATAAGTGTTTTGTAAGCCATCCTACAAGACCAGAAAGCATAATCAAGTTTCTTTGACCAATCCGCCCGGTTGGCATTCACTGTCTTTGATAAAATACTCTTGATCGCCCGGTTGGAGACTTCCACTTGCCCGCTTGCTTAAGGATGATAGGGGGTCGACACTTTGTAAGTGACACCATACTTTGTTAGTAAGGTATCAAAAGCTTTGTTGCAAAAGTGCGATCCCCCATCACTAATAATGTCCCTTGGAGTACCGAATCTTGTGAAGATGTTCTTTTTCAAAAATGCCACCACACACTGTTGGGTAAAGCTACGGCTTCAATCCATTTTGACACATAATCCACTGCTACCAAAATGTAAGTGTTCCCACAAGAGCTCACGAACGGACCCATGAAATCAATGCCCCACACATCAAAAATGTCAATCTCCAAGATGGTGGTGAGGGGAATCTTATTTCTTTTTGAAATCCCACCGGCCCTTTGACATTCATCACAACGCTGGACGAGATTGCTAGCATCCTTGTAAAGAGTAGGCCAATAGAATCCATAACTTAACACTTTTATTGTCGTTCTAGCTCCCCCATGGTGACCACCATATGGTGAAGAGTGGAAAGCCTCAAGAATTTCTACTTTTTCCTCCTCCGGTAAACATCGTCGAATCACACCATCGGTACAAATCCAGAAGAGATACGGCTCATCCTAATAATAGTCAAGGCAATCCCGTTTGAGCTTCTTCCTTTGGTTTGAAGAGAAATCATTCGGTACAATACCACTCACAAGCTAATTGGCTAAGTCGGTGAACCATGGCATCCCGGTCAGTGAAATGGCTAGAAGCTGCTCATCAGGGAAGGAATCATTTATCTCAAGGCCGTCATGTGGCCTCCCCTCCTCCTCCAAACGAGACAAGTGGTCTGCCACTTGGTTTTCACTACCCTTGCGGTCTTGAATCTCTAGATCAAACTCTTGCAATAGAAGCACCCACCACATTAACCTTGCCTTTAAATCTTTCTTTCTCATCAAATATCGAAGCGCCGCATGATCGGTGTGGACAATCACCTTTGTACCCATCAAGTACGGGCGGAACATCTCCATAGCAAAGACAATAGCAAGGAGCTCTTTTTCGGTCACTGTGTAGTTGAGTTGGGCATCATTCATGATCTTACTAGCATGGTAGACCGGATGGAATATTTTGTTGATACGTTGCCCCAACACTGCTCCAACCTCCACATCGCTTGCATCACACATGAGCTCAAAAGGCAAGCTCCAATCCAGTGCGGTGATAATAGGAGTAGTAGTCAAATTGAACTTGAGAAATTTGAATGCCTTCATACAATCCTCATTGAAATAGAACTTTGCATCCTTTTCCAAAGGTTTACACAAGGGATTTACCACCTTACAAAAGTCCTTGATGAATCGGTAATAGAACCCCGTATGATGACCCAAGAAACTCCTCACGCCCTTCACGGATGTAGGGGGTGGGAGTTTAGAGATCACCACTATTTTGGCCTTGTTGACCTCAATACCATGCTTTGAAATTTTGTGGGCGAGGACAATGCCATCGACCATGAAGTGACACTTCTCCCAATTCAAAACCAAGTTTGTTTCCTTATATCTTGCCAAGATCTTATCCAAGTTATTCAAGCAATCATCAAAAGAGTTCTCGACCACGGAAAAGTTTTCCATGAAGACCTCAAGAAAGTCCTCCACCATGTCGGTGAAGATGGCCATCATACACCGTTGAAAAGTTGCCGGTGCATTGCATAACCCAAATGGCATCCGCGAGAATGTGAAAGTACCATAGGGACAAGTGAAAGTAGTCTTCTCGTGGTCCTTCGGAGCAATAAGAATTTGATTGTAGCCAGAATATCCATCAAGGAAATAATAGAAAGCTCGACCGGCCAACCTATCAAGCATTTGATCAAGGAATGGAAGCGGGAAACGATCTTTTCGAGTGACTTTGTTGAGTTTCCGATAGTCCATACACACTCTCCTCCCGGTGACCGTGCTTGTAGGGATCAATACATTCTTATCATTTGTTACCACAGTCATAACTCCTTTCTTTGGGACACATTGCACTGGAGAGATCCACGAGCTATCGGAAATGGGGTAAACAACCCTGGCATACAACCATTTTATGATCTCCTTCTTCACCACCTCATGCATTGCTTCATTTAATCTTCTTTGATGTTCAACGGAGGGTTTGGCATCCTCTTCCAAAATAATCTTGTGCATGCAAAAGGCGGGGCTTATACCCAGAATATCCGCCAATGTCCATCGTATAGATTTCTTCCTCTTTTGGAGCACCGCCAAAGTAGAATCTACCTGCACGTTAGTCAAGAAAGAGGAAAGAATAACCTGTAAAGTAGAACATGGGCCAAGAAACTCATACTTGAGATGTGGAGGCAATGGCTTTAACTCCAAAGTGGGAGGCTCCTCTATTGAGGGCTTTGTTGGAGGAGTCTTCCGGTTCTCAAGATCTAAGGACAATTTTCGGGGTTCATAAGTGTACGATACCATTCCTTGCAATGCATTTACACACTCCACATAGCCTTTCTTCTCATCATCATCATGATTAAGCAATACGGCTTCCAAAGTATCATCAACATTTATCACGACACTAGCATCATCAACAATCACTTCGGTCACTAAGTCCACAAACGAACAAACTTCATTGCTATTCGGTTGCCTCATAGATTTGCACACATGGAAAATCACCTTTTCATCGCCCACCCGGAAGGTAAGCTCACCGGCTTCCATATCAACAAGAGCATTCCCTATAGCAAGGAAAGGTCTACCCAAGATAATAGGCACCTCATAGTCCACTTCGCAATCAAGAATCACAAAGTTTGCCAGAAGGATGAACTTATCAACACGAACCAACACATCATCAATAATACCCAATGGTCTCTTCATAGTACGATCCGCCATTTGTAGCCTCATAGATGTGGGTCTTGGTTGCCCAATTCCCAAAGTTTTAAATACCGAGTAGGGAATCAAGTTGATACTCACCCCCAGATCACATAGAGCTTTGGCAAAGTCGGCGCTCCTAATAGTGCAAGGGATTGTGAAAGCGCCGGGATCTTCCAATTTCTGAGCCATTGAGTGCACAATAGCACTCACTTGATTCGTCATCTTGATAGTCTCACAATTCATTGATCTTTTCTTTGTCATCAAATCCTTCATGAACTTTTCATAGCCGGGTATTTGTTCCAACGCCTCAACCAATGGCACATTAATGGATAAGATCTTCATCATGTCAATAAACTTCTTGAATTGGTTCTTGCTATTTTGCTTGACGAGCCTTTGAGGGTATGGAGGAGGAGGCCTTGGCATTGGTGCCTTGACCTTTGGCACTACCGGTTCTGGTATGTCAATCACGTGTTCTCTAGACGAGTTTACTCCTTCTTGGGTCACCTCCACATTTTCATCAATCTCAATTCTCACTTCTTCATTAGCTTGAACCACATTTCTTGGAATTTCATCTTATTGAATCACTACATCATCATCCACAACTCTTCTTTGGTTTGAGGTTGTTGCCTCCCTACTTTTTCCACTCCGAGTGGTTACTGCCATGGCATGTCCCGTGTTATTTCCACCCTTCGGGTTCACCACCGTGTCACTAGGTAGTGCCCCCTTAGGACGAGTGTTTAAAGCTTGCGAGATTTGCCCTAATTGAACCTCCAAATTTTGGATTGAAGTTTTGTGAAAGGCTAGTTTAGCATCAGAGTCAGCATTTTTCTCCATCATCTATTTGAACATATTTTTAATCTGTCCCGTCTTATTATTGTAAGAGCTAGAACTATGGGATGGATAAGGAGGCGGATTGCTTGGTTGTTGATACATCGGGGGCCTTTGAAAGCCCGACCCCGATTCCCTTGGTTATTATTCCAACCCCCTTGGTTGTTGCCTCCAAAGTATCCTTGATTGTTGCCACCCCAATTGCCTTGGTTGCCTTGATTATTCCAATTGCCTTGATTATTGTTATTCTTCCAATTACCTTGATTGTTGTTACTACCACTCCAATTGCCTTGGTGGTTTTGATTGTTCCAATTTTCTTGGTTTCCTTGAGAACGCCATTGTTGTTGACTCGAGCCTTGAGAATTGTTTCTTTGCCCTTGATAGTTGTTAACATATTGCACTTCTTCCTCTTGCACATTGTATGGTTCGTCTTGGTCAAACTCACTATCATCTTGCACAAAGTGTTCCGCATGATTTTGTATTTGTTGACCCTTTTGCCTTCTTTTGTTAACCATCATACTCAAACCTTCCATTGCATTCACTTGCTTAGGACCTTGAACTTGTTGAATTTGAGCTTTGGCTAATTGATTCATTATGGTCGTTAACTCGGCAATTGCTTGTCCATGATCAAGCAATTCCTTATGTAGGTGAATCACATTTGGATCACCTTGAGGAATATTAGCTCTACTTTTCCATGCCGATGAAGTATCTGTCATTTCATCAAAGATTTCACAAGCTTCGGCATATGGCGTTGTCATGAAATTCCCACCGGCAAGGTGATTGACCACGCATTGATTGGTAGTGTTGATCCCCCGATAGAAGGTTTGTTGAATCATAGACTCAGTCATATCATTATTCAGGCAATCTTTTACCATGGTACGGTACCTCTCCCAAATCGCCTCCAAAGGCTCATTGGGTTCTTGCTTGAATGCTAGAATCTCATCCCGAAGAGTAGCCATATGCCCGGGAGAAAAGAACTTAGCAATGAATTGTTCCGCAAATTCATCCCATGTATGGATGGAATGGTTTGGCAAGCTTTCTAACCAATCCAAGGCCTTTCCCCATAGAGATAAGGGAAATAGCCTCAACCTTAGAACATCCTTGGAGACGTTGGTCCGTTTACTCCCCCAACAAGTATCCACAAACCCTTTTAGGTGCTTGTATGGATTTTGACTCGGAGCCCCGGTGAAGAATCCCCGTTGCTCTAGCAATGTAAGCATCACATTGGTAATTTGGAAGTTGCCCGCCCTAATGCAGGGCGGGACTATTGTGCTTGCATATCCTTCGTCCGGCAACACCCGGTGTGGAGCCGCTCTTGGTGGAGGTGGGGAAGGGACGGGAATATTGTCATGAGGCGGTCGGCCTTGCCTATTTGCTTGAGGTTCAACAGGAACCTCTTCACCTTGGTCATTGTCCACTTCCTCCCCCAAAGGAAAGTTTCTGAGAGGATCATTGTTGAGAGCCATTTCTGTATATACAATCGATTCACAAAAAGGTTAGTAACTCAGAAGGAAAAGAAGACAAGTCACACACAAAACCAAATATATAGCTAAATCTGTTTTTAGCTCCCCGGCAACGATGCCAAAAATTGATGTCGCCCAAATTCACACCACTGATTGGGATTGTGAAGCGGTCGATGTAATTATAATTACCCAACGTGAGTCGGGGTCGATTCCATAGAGACCTTATATTGGATTAGGTATATATCTAGACTAGGTGTATGACATGCCCAAATTGGACTTCCACATAATTGGTTGTTTCTTCCTACTTCTAAAAAGTATACTATTGTTTGTTAATGAAAAGCTAATGAACGATATTTTTGGTATTATTTTTTTCAAGTTGATAAAAGATCTAGGGTCTTGACTTCCACCTAGGTCGTTACCTAACGGATTATGGGCTTTAGGGCAGGTTTGATCGATCGGGGTGTAATATAGGAATCACACGCAATTACCCACTCTATACCTCTCGATAGTTTGAGTGGTTTAGCCCAATTTGGCTTTCTCAAGTCCAAATGGGTAATTCACAAAACTAATGATAGATGCTCAAGTCGGGTCTTACTATCTCTAGATTTAATCCTTTAATTAGGGCTATTAATTTCTTGAGTTCAGCCCAATTCCTTGTTAGCCAAGTTTTCCTAGACTTAGTCTCTCTTTCTCAAGTAGCGACTAGGTCAATTAAGCCCGAATCAATGTTTGCAACCATTAATTCTTAAATTCAAGCAAGAGCTAGGCTAAATATCATACATCCAATCACAAACAAGCCCTAAATTAATCACCCATTAGGTACCCACACTAGGGTTGGGTCACAACCCTAGCTAAGAATTTAGCTACTCATAGGCAAACTTGAAGAAACTAAAGAAGAAACTAAGATTAAACTCATAATTGATGATTAAGGAAGAAAATCTAATGTTAAAATGATAAACTATTACAAAGTTACCCAAAACAGTAAGGAAAAAACGGCTATCTACTTTCAGGTGTTCAAACTTGACCTAAATTTGACAGAAAGATCTATTTATACCAAGCTAAAATTATCGAACAAAATTGCCCCTGTGGAGGTTGTGCGGCCGTACAATTCTGTGTGCAGTCCGCACTTTGATGCGGGCTTGACAAGATGGATTTCTGCTGCCGCACATTTCTCAGTGCGGCCGCACTCTTGGACTTGAACTAGACATGGGAGATTTCTACGGACCGCACATCTATGAGTGCGGCCGCACTTTTGCATTCTGCGGCCACACAATAATAGTGCGGTCCGTACTTCTTTAGGGTCCCAAAACACCATCTCTCTGAACCTCGTCAGTGATTCTTCATAGTCTGCGACCGCACACAGTATTGTGCGGTCCACACTTTGCTCTTTTCTGCTTTGTTTTGGTCCTTATCCAATTTTACTCCTTCTTGAGTTGATATTCATCTCTTTGGCTCATTTCCCAATATTCCTGCAATAAAGCACATTTCATTAGTTTTCGGGAATACCTTTAAGTATTTTTGAGCTAAAACAAAAGTAAAAGAGTGCAAATAAGTGGTCAAAATCCCTACTTATCAACTCCCCCAAACTTAAGTTTTTCCTTGTCCTCAAGCAATTAAGGTAATTCTCACCTCCACAAGGAAAGAGCTATTTCAGCTGGCCTAAGTTGAATCAAACACACATCAACTGGGACCAACGATTATCCACACACTCATGAATCATCAACAAGCCTATGTCTTGAATGCTAAAGCACAAATAGCTCTAATCTGACGCTTGGGCATCAAGAGTTGACTTTATTCATCAAGGAAGTTCGCACTTTCATATAGGTCACTGTGGATCCTAAACTCCTTCTCCTATACTCGCTGTAAGGAGAATAAAGCACTCAATGCAATGATTCGAGAAAGGTTCACTCATCACTCTCAAAAGAATATCACAATCCCGGCTCTAAGTACCATATGCTTCCCCCTCATATTGATCACCACTAATGTAAGCTTACTCGGCCTGCCTTAGCATAGAATTAAATGGAATCTGGAGCATCCGTTCTCTAAAAGCCCGAATGGGGCCCGGATTCAATGGTAACTCTGGATTGCTCGCGGCTTCGGATTTTTGGTAAAATCGAAGGCCTTTAATACACTTAAGTGTTTTAGACATATGCGAAGATTGTTTGCCGAGGGTAACCCTTTAATAGGTTTTAATTATACGTAAGGCCTCACTTTCTAAGTACGAACTTCGGACATCTCCGTGCCATTTTAGGGCGGCCATAGCCATTCTGTTCGGTCCTTGCCTAATAGGCTCGGTACCCCTAAGATTTAATAGCCCGGGCTATCCGATATTTCATCAGATGACAGTCCCCGAGCTGGGATAGCCCGTGGGCTTTCGGATTTAGGATCCATTGTGAAGCATCAATGAGGAGAAATGCGTGGTAATAAAGTATAAATAAAGTAAAAATTTATTTCACTTTTTTGTATGTATAGTACATAATCGGAGGCGCATAAGCCTTGTGTCATGGCTAGAGTGGGATACATGAGTACTTTGACCCTTACAAAGCTTTTAATATCAAGTGATTGCACCTTTTAAATATCTTAACCTAGAGATAATAGCCCCCAGTATTTGAGGCCAAACTTGTAAAGGCTCGAATACTGTTGTTCGGTGCAAATAATCAATAACTCCGATTTAAGGCTGGCCTTCGAAACTATAGTGACACATTTTACTATTGCCTCGTTAGAAATCTTTCCAAAAAAACCACTTCAGGAAAACCGGTTCAAGGGAAAAGAGTACAACACGTTCTTTCAGGCCTAATAGTCATATTTGCCTTTGGCCGAGTACCTGCATAAGTTAGTCTGTAATATAATGAAACTAAAAAGGGAATTGAGCTCGTAACTTTGCAGTAGTACCGCTTTAAGTGTTCCACATTTTAGTTGTTCGTTAGTTGTACACCGTTTCCCGACTCAATTTTATACGAGCCTTTTTCGGTTATTCCGGCAACTCTATATTGTCCTTCCCAATTCGGGCCCAGTTTTCTATCGTTTGGGTTCCTGGCATGTAGCGTTATCTTTCTCAACACCAAGTTCCCGAATTGAAAATGTTGAAGGTTGGCTCTTCAGTTATAGTACCAAGTTCATGAATTGGAGTATAGTTTTGTTCGTCGATTCTGCTTTCCCATTCCACTTGGATTGTAAGGCGTTGATAATATCTTCTTGATTTTGTGGTCTTCGAAAAACTTACTTACCTTTCTGCCGATGAATTGTTTTCTGTTGTCGCAAACGATCTCGGCCGGTATCCTAAATTGACATATTATGTGATCCCCAATGAAGTCGATGACTTCTTTCTCCTGGATCTTCTCGAAAACCTGAGCCTCGACCCATTTGGAAAAATAATCGGTCATGAGTAGTATATATTGGGCCTTACCAGGCACCCATGGTAGGGGACCGACGATATCCATCCCCCATTTTATAAATGA
This sequence comes from Nicotiana otophora, assembly GCA_000715115.1. Lineage (NCBI taxonomy): Eukaryota > Viridiplantae > Streptophyta > Magnoliopsida > Solanales > Solanaceae > Nicotiana > Nicotiana otophora. Next base: position 22,266 of record AWOL01S0053891.1, on the reverse strand, counting down.
CTATGGCGATAGGACCGGGTGAAGCATATCTCCCGGTTGATGAATCATCGGGGCGTATCTTTGACACTCGTAGCATTTTCGTATGAAGTCTGCATCTTTCTCCATTTCATTCCAGTAGTAACCGGCTCCGATTAGCTTTTGAACCAGGGATTCTGCCCCTGAGTGGTTCCCACAAGTGCCCTCATGGACTACTCTCATGGCGTATTTGGTATCTCCCAAACCTAAGCACCTAGCCAGTAGACCGAAGAAGTATTTTCTGAACAATTTCCCTTCGACTAAGCTAAACTGGCAGTTTTAGTGCGAAGGGCTTTCGATTCCTTGGGATCCGACGGCAATATTTCCTGTCTTCAGGTAGTCTATGTATTTGTTTTTTCAATCCCAAGTCAAACTTGTCGATTTTACTTCAGCGTGAACTTCTTCTACCACCGAGTTCATCAGCTGTACCACTGTCCCCCGAGTTGAATTCATTGGAGTTGACAGACGATCCCAAGTTGGCCAGTGCATCGGCCTCACTATTTTGATCCCCAGATACGTGCTGCAAAGTCCATTCTGTGAATTGGTGTTGGGTCACCTATAATTTGTCCAAGTACCTCCGCATCCATTCCTCTTTTACTTCGACCGTTTAGTTGACTTGATTTACGATGATGAGAGAGTCACATTTGGCTTCGATCACTTCGTCCCGAGGCTCTTTGCCAGTTCTAGACACGCAATCATAGCTTCACACTCAGCTTGATTGTTAGTCAATTTTACATTTCTAATGGACTGTCTAATTATGTTACCCCCCAGGTGGTTTTAATACGATACCTAGCCCGGACCCTTTTGCGTTGGAGGCAACATCTGTCAATAGGGTCCAGATCCTCGGGTATTAAGGCCAGCGTAAAGTCGGCAACAAAGCCTGCCAAAATCTGAGATTTTATGGCAGTCCGAGGTCTATACTCGATATCGTACCAGCTAATTTCTACGACCCATTTGGCCAACTGACCCGAGAGCTTGAGCTTATGCATGACATTCCTCAGCGGGTAAGAGGTTATGATACAAATGGAGTGACATTGAAAGTACGGTTTTAATTTCCTATAAGCACTTAGCAAGACGAGCTCTAATTTTTCTAGGTAAGGATACCTTGTTTCGGCATAGCCTAAGGTTCTACTAATGTAATATATAGGAAATGATGTACCTTTTTCTTCCCGAACTAGGACTCTACTTACCGCTACCTCAAAAACCGCCAAGTAGAGGTACATTTGTTCGCCTGCCTTCAGAGTGTGCAACAAAGAGGGGCTTGATAGGTATCGCTTGAGTTCTTCCAAAGCTTGCTGGCATTCCAGAGTCCAAGAAAAGTTGTTCTTCTTTTTCAAAGTGAGAAGAATCGATGACTCTTATCCTACGATCTCGAGATGAACCAGCCCAATATGTCTATCCGCCAGGTCAGCCTTTGAAATTCCTTGACATTGTCGACTACGCTGATATCTTCTATAGCCTTTATTTTTTCAGGGTTGATCTCTATCCCCTAATTAAATACCATGAATCCGAGACACTGGCCTGAGCCGACCCTAAATTCACACTTCTCTGGGTTTAGCTTGGTGTTGTACTTTCTTAATACGCCAATGGTTTAATGCAAATGTTTCAAATGGTCCTCTACTCGCAGGGACTTGACCAACATATCATCAAAATAAACTTCCATTGATTTTCCTATTTGTTCTACGAACATCCAGTTTACTAGGCGTTTGTATGTGGCACCGGCATTCTTTAATCTGAAAGACATTATGTTATAGCAGTAGGTGCCGAACTTAGTTATGAAAGAAGTCTTTTCTTGATCATCCGGGTCCATCAGAATTTAGCTGTACCCAGAGTAGTCATCGAGAAAACTGAGTATCTCGTGTCTGGCCATCGCGTCGATCATTCGATCGCTGTTAGGCAAAGGGAGAGAATCCTTCAGACATGCCTTGTTTAGATCCTTATAATCTACATGCATCCTCAGTTTATTTCCTTTTTAGGTACTACCCCTCCTTTATCTAACCAATCCGGGTATTTAACTTCCCAGATGAAACCTATTTTTAGAAGTTTGGATACCTCGTCCTTGAAGAACGCATGTTTTTTCTCGGACTGTGGCCTTCTCTTCTGCTTAACCGGATAGAACATCGGATCCAAACTCAACTTGTGAGTGGTTACCTCCAGCAGGATCCCTATCATGTCTAGATAGGACCAGGCAAAACGATCTGCATTAACTTTAAGAAAATTAATAAGTTTTTTTCCTGAGCTCGGGGGTTAACCCCGTGCCCAGGTAGACCTTTCGACCGGGTAGGTGTTCGATCAATTTAACTTGAACCAACTCCTCGATCATTGATTTGGTGGCGTCGGTGTCATCGAGTGCTATGAATGATCTCGGGACACTATAATCGTTCTCATCATCTGCTCCATGCTCCTTCTGTTCTTTCGGCTTGGTTGAGGCTGGTGTCTTTGATTGATATTTAGTTATCTTTTTTTTGGTCGATTTTGTGCCCTTTAAAATCACGGGCACCGGGATCACTTCATCGACATAGAACATTTACCTTGCGGTCGGCTATTCTCCATAGACTGTTTTGACTCCTCCTGGTGTAAGTCAAAGGCACCGCCCTCATGTTATGGACCCACGACCTTCCGAACAAAGCATTGTACATCACGTCCCCTTCGATCACGCTATGTTGAATCCATTTAATACCCGGACTGCCGATACGATTTGATCCTGTAACCCAAGTTGTTGTACGACCCTCGATCTGATAATGTTGGTCGAGCTGCCTATATCAATAAACACATGCTTAATTCGAGATTTATTGATAAGTACGGATATTACCAATGCATCGTTGTGAGGCTGTACGATGCCCTCGGTGTCTTCATCACTGAACGAGATAGTTCCTTCCGGTACATAATCCCGAGTGCATTTTTCCCTCATAATTAATACTTTAGTGCGTTTTATCATCGGCCCTTGGAGGGACATCGACTCCCCCAATGATCATGTTGATTACCTGTTGAGTCTCCTCTTGTTCGACATGTTTGTTGGCGTCCCTGTTTCTAAAGTGGTTCTTGGCTCCCTCGCTTCGAAATTCTCAAAGGTGCCCATTGTTGAACAATCGAGAAACTTTTTCTCTTAACTGTCGGCAGTCTTTGGTCCGATGACCGTGAGTACTGTGGTACTTATACATCAGATTAAGATCTCTCTAGGCAATGTCGGATTGCAACGGTCGGCGCTATTTGGTCTCTTTGGTGCGCCCTATGGTGGACACTATGCTTGCAGTGTCCATGCTGAAATTGTACTCCGATAATCTTGGCGCTTCCCTGCTCCTGACCGTCCTATCAATCCCACTCTTGCTCATCAGTCCCTGGTCGTTTGGTCCTCGATCACTTCGCGTCTCTTTCCTTTTCGGGTGACACCCGAATCTGTTCCCCATTTGATCCATGTTGTATGGTTGATACCGATCTCGGACTAGCCTTGGCTCCTAATCAATGGCTCTCTTAGACTTGTCATCAGTTCTGATGAGGTAAACAGATCCATAAGGGGCCCCGAGTTGGTCGTCTTCGGCCCTGATCTTCGACTGGTATCTGTTGTGGACATCAGTCCAGGTCACCTTGGGTACTCCAACAAATTTTATTTTAGTTGTTGAGATGTCGCAGAACTTCGGGGTTTGAGCCCTTCAGTGAATGCCTAAACGGACCAATCACCCGTAACTAGTGGCAGATCTATTCGTTCCATCTGGAATCTCGACACAAACTCCCTAAGCATCTCGTTATCCTTCTGTTTGACCTTGAAAAGATCTGACTTTCTAGTCTCGACCTTGATGGCTCCGGCATGGGCCTTCACGAAAACATCTACGATCATAGCAAACGAGTTAATAGAATGCAAGTTGTGATATCATATCATTGCCTTGTTGGACAAAGTTTTCCCAAACTACACCGACTCGATTTCGTCATCTTCCAAGTCGTTCCCTTTGATCGCGCATGCATAGGAGGTTACATGCTCATTTGGATCTGTGGTCCCATTGTACTTGGGAATGTCAGGCATTCAAAACCTCTTCAGGATTGGCTTCGGTGCCGCGCTCTGGGGGATGGGCTTCTGAATAAACATTTTGGAGTCCGCCCCTTCAATATCGGAGGTGCTCCCGGGATCTGATCGACCCTGGAATTCTATGTTTCTACCTTCTTGTCGTTGGCCTCCATCTTTTTCTCGCCTGACTCTACTTGTTTTGTTAATGCTTCGAGCATCTTCATCACCTTAGAAGTTTCTTTAGGTATGACTTTACCCGGTTCCATGGCAACTTGTTCATCTCTCCGAGTATTTTCCCAGAATTGTTCGGGCTCTACCATGTGAGGGTCGTAGCTTTGGTTCTGCAGCTATGCAATTGCCGCTTGTTGAGCCTGCAACATTTAGAAAATCACTCATAGGCTTACCCCATTACCTTCACCTTCGGGCGCTTCTCGAGCCGCTGGTCGGGATCCCCCGTGAACATTGTTTTCAGGATTAGATGGAAAATTGATGTTGATGGCCAGCTGCGAGTTAGCATCGACCGACTTGGCGACTGGAACACTATTGGGATCAGCAAGAGACACATCATTACTAGGCACCACATTATTATTCTCGCCATGATGGCCTGACTCTGCGTCAACATTCAAATGGGCAGACTGAGAATTTGACATCCTTAGGCTAACCTAGAATTAAAATTTCAAAGAACAAGTGTAAAATAGGGTGTGTTATGGAGATTCATATCAAATCACCATTATTATCCTTATTCCCACAGTGGGCGCCAAACTGTTTACCCCTAAAATGAGTAACAATTAAATTTATATGCGGTTTAAAAAATACGTGGTTTAATTCAATAAATATAACGCACTACATAATAATATGAATTTAAAATAGATAATTTTTTTTGCTCAATTTAGATATGTCAAAGTTGAATCAATCCTCTCTTATTTTAATGGAAAAATAAAGTTATACTCTTTGAATTGATTTTTTATTGTGGAGGGAGAAATTAATTACTTAAATGGTCAGCTAAATTATGGAAATAACGTAGCAATGTCAACAAAAACAACAACAACAACAACAACAACCCAGTAGAATCCCATTAATGGGGTCTGGGGAGGGTAGTATGTACGCAGACCTTACCCCTACCCCGAAGGAGTAGAGAGGCTGTTTCCGAAAGACCTTCGGCTTAAAAA
>AWOL01S0053889.1:2269-24105 GCA_000715115.1 Nicotiana otophora | reverse complement strand
GGTACACTAGGTTAGTTGAGGCACCAGGCGCCAGTCTCGCTTCTAGGTCGGGGCGTGACAGAGACGGTATCTCGGGAGATCCTTGTTGTTATCACTGTGTTTTAAGTTGTTGTCTTTCATTGATTCTATTCCTATTAGATTTCCGTATTTATTTTACTGCGATATTATATCCTGTCTTACTTTATTATATTTATACCAGTAGGGCCCTGACCTGATCTTGTCACTACTCGACCGAAGTTAGGATTGGCATTTACTGGGTACCGTTGTGGTGTACTCACACCCTTTCCTATACATATTTTTCGTGTGCAGATCCAGGTTTATTTTACCAGCCTCATCACTAGTTGCAGTCGCTGCTACTTATTGGAGACTTCAAGGTACATCTGCTCGCGCCCTCAAATCCTCCGAGTCCCCCTCTATCTCCCTATGTCCATTTTTCCTTCTTTCTGTAAAAATAATGTATAGAATGGTTAAGACTTCTTAGTAGCTTGTGACTTACGGTATTCCGGGTTTTGAGAAATTGTTTTTGTATACTTGCATTGGTGATAATTGTATATGCCGAGTGGAATTCAGTTGCTTATTAGATATTTGTTACTGTTAGTAGTTAATGTTCATGCTTTAGTTTCACTTCCGCAAAAGTGTTAGACTTACCTAATCATAGAGACTAGGTAATGTCACGACGGTTCACAGAGGGAGAAATTAGGTTATGACAAGTTGGTATCAGAGCCCTAGGTTCATAGGTGTCGCGAGTCACAAGATGGTTTATTAGAGTCTTGCGGATCGGTACGGAGACGTCTGTACTTTACTTCGGGAGGCTATGGAACTGTTAGGAAAACTTTTACTACTTTGCTTCCCTGTGGTTCAAAAAATTGCTTACTTAAAAAACAATTCTAAACTTCTATATTCTATTCTCTCATAGATGGTGAGGATACGTACAGGCGGATCTGATGACCAGGCGCCTGCACCCCCTGCTAGAGTCGCGAGAGGCCGAGGCCAGGGCCTGGGTAGAGGTCAAGGAAGACCACGTGGTGCAGCTAGAGCACCCACACGAGCTGCTACGGAGGAGCCCTCAGTAGCTCCAGCTAGAGGGCAGACACCTGCAGTACCTATTTCTGCACCAGCCCTCCAGGAGACTCTAGCCCAGTTTCTGAGCATGTTCAACACCTTAGCTCAGGCTGGATTGATTCCACTTGCTCCTGCCACATCTCAGTACGGGGGAGGAGCACAGATTCCCATCGCCGGTACTCCAGAGCAGTGGGTTCAGGTCTATCATGTTTTAGAGATTGTACCAATGCAGCCGATAGCTCTAGCTCATCCCGACGTTAGGGCAGAAGCTTCTGAGGTGGAGCAGCTCAGACTTGAGAGGTATAAGAAGTACCACCCACTTATCTTCAGTGGATTGTCTACAGATGATGCTCAGGATTTTCTGGAGGAGTGCCATCGTATTCACCGTACTATGGGCATAGTAGAGACGAGTGGGGTTTCTTTTACCACTTTCCAGCTTAAAGGAACAACCTATCAGTGGTGACGTGCTTATGAGTTGAGTAGTCCGGATGAGGCAGCTTCACTTACATGGACTCAGTTCTCGGACATGTGTTTGAGAGAGTATGTCCCTCAAAGACTCAGGGACTCATGGCGCGCGAAGTTTGAGCAGCTGCGCCAGGGGGCTATGACTATGTCAGAGTATGCAGTCTGTTTCAGTGATTTGGCCCGACAAGCACCGGCCTTGGTTGCCACAGCTCGAGAGAGGGTTCGACGGTTTATTGAGGGACTTCACCCAGTATCAGAATTAGTATGGTCAGGGAGCTGGAGATGGATATTCCTTACCAGTAGGTTGTGAGTATTGCTAGGATATTGGAGGGCATGCTTGCCCGAGACAGAGAGGAGAGAGAGGCCAAGAGGTCTCGAGAGACTGATTATTATTCTGGAGCTCGTGCCCCAGTAGCTCACCATGGTAGGGGTTATGTGAGCCGCCCCGTTCATTCAGCTCTTCCAGCCGCCCGCAGTTTTCTAGCTCCTTCTAGTCCCTAGGGGCCTTATTATGCACCGTCAGTATCTAGTGTGCCTCCTGCACGGGGTGTTCCTACCGGCCAGTCTAGCAGACCTGGCCCGAGCCTGTCACAGTAGCCACGCCCTCCTAGAGATTGTTTTGAGTGTGGAGACACTCGCCATATGGTGAGTGATTTCCCCTAAGCTTAGGAGGGTTGCACCTCCACAGACTTCTCAGCCACCACGTGCTCCAGCGGGTCCTCAAGCCATTATTCCAGCACCAGCTACTGCCCCACTTGCTCAGCCAGCTCAAGGTGGAGGTTGGGGAGGTCGAGGTCGCCCTAGAGGGGGAGGCCAGGCCAGGTATTATGCTCTTCCGGCTCATACAGAGGCAGTTTCTTCCGACTCTATCACTACAGGTATTGTTCCAGTCTATCATAGAGATACGTTGGTATTATTTGACCCAGGCTCTATGTATACATATGTGTCCTCTTATTTTTTCCCATATTTGGGGGTATCTCGGGATTCTCTGAGGTCCCATGTTTATGTGTCTACTCCTGTGGGAGATTCTGTTATTGTAGACCGTGTGTATCGGTCGTGTTTGATTGCTCTTAGTGGTTTTAAGACCAGAGCCGACTTATTATTGCTCAGTAAGGTGAACTTTGATATTATTTTGGGCATGGACTGGTTATCTCCCCATTATGCTATTCTTGATTGTCATGATAAGACTGTGACGTTGGCTATACTAAGTTTACCGTGATTAGAGTGGAGAGGTACCTTAGAGTATACTTCCAGCAGAGTTATTTCATTTCTTAAATCTCAATGAATGATTGAGAAGGGGTGTGATGCATATCTAACTTATGTGAGAGATGTCAGTATGATACCCCTACAGTTGAGTCAGTTCCAGTAGTGTTTCCAGCTGATCTTCCGGGCATGCCGCCCGACAGAGATATTGGTTTCGGCATTGATTTGTTGCCGGGCACTCAACCCATCTCTATTCCTCCAAATCGTATGGCACCTCCCGATTTAAAGGAGGTGAAGGAGCAGTTACAGGAATTGCTTGATAAGGGCTTCATTCGGCCCAATGTATCACCTTGGGGTGCTCATGTCTTATTTGTGAAGAAAAAGGATGGTATTATGTGTATGTGTATTGATTATCGCCAGTTGAACAAATTCACAGTGAAGGACATCTATCCCTTGCCTCGTATTGATGACCTATTTGATCAGCTACAGGGTGCCAAAGTAGTTTCCAAGATTGATTTGCTTTCAGGTTATCATCAGTTGAAGATTCGGGAGTCAGATATCTCGAAGACTGCTTTCAAGACTCGGTATGGCCATTACGAGTTTCTTGTGATGTCATTTGGGCTGACCAATGCCCCAGTAGCCTTTATGCACTTGATGCACAGTGTGTCTCGGCCCTATATTAATTCTTTCATCATCGTATTCATTGATGACATTCTAGTGTATTCCCAGACTCGGGAGGATCATGAGCGGCACCCGAGGACAATGCTTCAGACTTTGAGAGAACATAAGTTGTATGCAGAGTTCTCAAAATGTGAGTTCTGGTTAGATTCCATGGCATTCTTGGGTCATATTTTGTCGAGTGAGGGGATCAAGGTGGATCCGAAGAAGGTGGAAGCAGTGCAGAGTTATCCCCGACCGTCCTCAACGACAGAGATCCGGAGATCCGGTTTGTTGAGGGATTTTCTTCAATTGCAGCACCTATGACCAGGCTGACCTAGAAGGGTGCTCCATTTAGGTAGACAAAGGAGTGTGAGAAGAGCTTTCAGAAGCTCAAGACAGCTTTGACTACAACCCCAGTATTGGTATTGCCTTCAGGTTCGGGGTCTTTTACAGTTTATTATGATGCGTCATGAGTTGGCCTCGACGCGGTGTTGATGCAGGGCCGTAGGTTGATTGCTTATGCATCTAGACAGATGAAGGTGTATGAAAAGAACTATCATGTTCACGACCTTGAGCTAGCAGCTATTGTTCATGCCTTGAAGATTTGGAGGCACTATTTGTACGGTGTTCCTTGTGAGATCTACACTGATCACCGGAGTTTGCAGCATATGTTCAAGTAGAAGGATCTTAATTTGCGTCAGAGGAGGTGGTTAGAGCTTCTTAAGGATTATGACATTACCATTTTGTACCATCCTGGGAAGGCCAATGTTGTGGCTGATGCTTTGAGTCGTCGGGTAGAGAGTTTGGGGAGTTTAGCATATCTACCAGCAGTAGAGAGGCCCATGGAATTGGATGTTCAAGCCTTAGCCAGCCAGTTTGTGAGATTGGATATTTCTGAGTCGAGTCGAGTATTGGCTTGTGTGGTCTCTCGGTCTTCTCTTTAAGATCGTATTAGGGAGCGTTAGTATGATGACCCCCATCTGCTTGTCCTTAAGGACACGGTCCATCACGATGATGCTGAGGAGGTCACTATTGGAGAGGATGGTGCATTGAGGATGCAGTGCAGGTTATGTGTGCCCAATGTAGACGGTTTGCGTGATTTGATTCTCTAGGAGGATCATAGCTCGTTGTACTCCATTTATCCGGGTGCCGCGAAGATGTATCAGGATCTAAGGAAGCATTATTCGCAGAGGAGGATGAAGAAGTACATAGTAGAGTATGTGGTTGGATGCCTAAATTGTCAGCAGGTGAAGTATGAACATCAGCGATCGGGTGGGTTGCTTCAGAAGATAGGGATTCCAGAGTGGAAATGGGAGCGGATCACTATGGACTTCGTTGTTGGACTCCCACGGACTCAGCGGAAGTTTGATGCAGTTTGGGTGATTGTGGACAGGCTGACCAAGTCAGCTCATTTCATTCATGTGATGACTACCTATTCTTCCGAGCAGATGGCTCGAATTTACATTCGTGAGATTGTCAGACTTCATGGCGTACCGGTATCTATCATCTCTGACCAGGGCATGCAGTTTACATCACAGTTCTGGAGAGCCGTATAACAAGAGTTAGGTACTCGAGTGGAGTTGAGCATAACTTCTTACTCTCAGACGGACGGACAGTCCGAGCGCACTATTCAGATTCTTAAGGATATACTCCATGCGTGCGTTATGGAGTTTGGCGGTTCTTGGGATCAGTTCTTGCCACTTGCAGAGTTTGCCTACAACAGCTGTTATCAGTCCAGCATTCAGATGGCACCGTATGAGGCTTTGTATGGTAAGCGGTGCCGGTCCCCAGTGGGTTGGTTTGAGCAGGCGAGGCCAGATTATTGGGTACGGACTTGGTTCGGGATACCTTGGATAAGGTGAAGGTGATTCAGGACAGACTTCACACAGCCCAGTCAAGATAGAAGAGCTATGCAGACCATAGGTTCGCGATGTTGCATTCATGGTTGGAGAACGGGTCCTGCTTCGGGTTTCGCCTATGAAGGGCGTTATGAGATATGAAAATAGGGAAAAGCTGAGCCCAAGGTTTATTGTCCCCTTTGAGGTGTTGCGGCAAGTTAGGGAGGTTGCTTATGAGCTTGACTTACCTCCCAGCCTAGCAGTTCATACGGTATTTCATGTTTCGATGCTCCGGCGGTATCACGGCGATCTGTCTGATGTGTTGCATTTCAGCTCAGTCCAGTTGGACAAGGATCTATCCTATGTTGAGGAGCCAGTGGCTATTTTAGACAGGCAGGTCAGAAAGCTAAGGTCAAAGAACATTTCTTCAGTAAAGATTCAGTGGCGGGGACAACTAGTCGAGGAGACGACTTAGGAGACCGAGCAGGATATGCACAACTGTTATCCTCATCTTTTCACCACTTCAGATATCTCTCTATACTCGTTCGAGGATGAACAATTATTTTAAGAGGGGGAGGATGTAACGATCCGGCTGGTCGTTTCGAAAGTAATAGTCCACATCCCCTATTTATTGTTTCCCCCGCATCTATTTCTGCTATTGTGACTTGTCGGGAGGCTTCATTTTGGTTTTTGGAGTGTTTCGGGACACTTAGTCCCTAAAATGGGAGCTTACGTCTTAGGACTTTGACCATAGTCGGAACTGTGTGAAGAAAACTCCAGAATGGAGTTTCGTCAGTTCCATTAGTACCGTTGGGTAATTTTGGACATAGGAGCGTGTTCGGAATATGTTTTGGAGGTCTGTAGCTCATTTAGGCTTGAAATGGCGAAAGTCGTATTTTTGAGAAGTTTGATCGGTAGTGAACTTTTTGATATCGGGTTCAGATTCAGATTTTGGAAGTTGGAGTAGGTCCGTAATGTTAAATATGACTTGTGTGCAAAATGTGGGGTCAATTGGACGTGGTTTGATAAGTTTCGGTATCGGTTGTCGAATTTGAAAAATTCTAAGTTCTTTAAGTTTGAATCAGAGGATGATTCGTGATTTTATCGTTGTTTGAGGTCGTTTGAGGGATCGACTAAGTTTGTATGGTGTTTTAGGATTGGTTGGTATGTTTGGTCGAGGTACCGGGGGCCTCGGGTGAATTTCGGGTGCTTAACGGATGGAAAATTTGACTTGTGCATATTCTGAAGTTGTTGGTTCTAGTGTTTTCGCACCTACGGTGCGAAGTCTGCAGGTGCGGTCCCGTAGAAGCGAGAAAAAGGTCACAAATGTGCTTTTAATCTTGATTCCACTTGCTCCTGTGTTCCCGCAGGGCCAGTGGTCACAGGTGCGACGAGTAAGCCGCAAAAGCGGAGCCGCATCTGCGGAAGAGAAGTCGCAGAAGCAAATTTGGGGAGGAAGACAAGTTCTGCAGAAGCGGACGATTGAGCACTAAAGCACATCCGCAGATGCAGATATATGTGCGCAGGTACGGAGCCGGGGAATTTAATAAAATTCCGCAGGTGTGGAGCTTTAGCCGCAGAAGCGGTTAATGGACCGCATGTGCGATTTAACTATCAGAAAAGGGGCCAAATCAAGGGTTTGATTCATTTCTTCATTTTTGGACTTGGGAGTTCTGGAATTGGCGATTTTTCGAGGGATCTTTAGAGAGAGCTTTGGGGTAATGATTCCTAACTCGTTTTTGGTTGTATTTCATTTATTTATAGTTGTTTCCTCCATTTAAGTTCGGATTTGGATTGAAAAGTTGGGAAAATAGGGGAAGAGTTCCCTATCCAAATTTCTGAGTTTTGATTGCAATTTAGACGTCAGATTTGGTTAATTTTGGTACGAGTGAACTCGTGAGTGAATGGGTGTTCATATTTGGTAACTTTTACCCGATTCCAAGACGTGGTCCCGGGGAGGCATTTTAGGACGGATTTCGGAAGTTTTATTAAAATCTTGATTTCATTAATTAGATTAGTCTATTATATTTGTATTTATGATATGTAATTATTTTAGCTAGATTTGGGCCATTCAGAGTCGGATATCCGTGGAAAAAGGCATTGTTACCGATTGATTGAGCTTGATTCGAGGTAAGTAGACTGCCTAACCTTGTGGGGGAGGGAGGGGGAGGGGACTCCCCTTAGGATTTTGGTACTGTTTGATATGTGAGCGTCGTGTATGTGAGGTGATGAGTACGTACTCGGTCTATTTATTGTAAAACTCCATTTTTTTTCACTAAGTCATAACTTGTTTTCTCCTTATTTGGAACACACTAGCATATGTAACTATCCTGATTAGACTAGAATAGCATGCCTACTTTTTTAACTGCCTATTTGAAATCGTTGCAGCATGTTTAGTGAAACTACATGCTTTCCCGCACTTGAACTTAGTCTAAATTGTAGGATTTCTTGCTTTAATTGTTATTTCGGTTGGTTGCGTTGCATATTTACTTTGGGATTACGGAACGGTACTCCGGGAGATCCCCCTTGTACTGCATATTTACTTTGGAAATACGGAACAGTATTCCGGGAGATCCCCTGTACTGCATATTTACTTTGGGACTAGGAAACGGTATTCCGGGAGATCTCACTGTTTTGCATATTTATTTTGGGACTACGGAACGGTATTCCGGGTGATCCCCCTTGCATATTTATGTTTGGGACTACGAGACGGTATCTCAGGAGACCCCTTGTTGTTATCACTGTGTTCTGAGCTGTTTTCTTTCATTGATACTGTTCCTATTAGATTTTCGTATTTATTTTACTGCGATATTTCATCCTGTCTTATTTCATTATATTTATACCAGTAGGGCCCTGACCTGATCTCGTCACTACTCGACCGAGGTTAGGCTTGGTACTTACTGGGTACCGTTGTGGTGTATTCATGCCCTTTCCTACACATGTTTTTCGTGTGCAGATCCATGTTCATCTACCGGCCTCATCACTAGTTGCAGTCGCTACTGCTTATTGAAAACTTCAAGGTACATCTGCTCGCGCCCTCAGATCCTCGGAGTCCCCCTCTATCCCCCTATGTCCATTTTTCCTTCTTTTTGTAGAAATGATGTATAGAACGGTTAAGACTTCTTAGTAGCTTGTGACTTACGGTATTCCGGGTTTTGAGAAATTGTTTTTGTACATTTTCATAGGTGATAATTGTATATGCCGAGTGGCATTCAGTTGCTTATTAGATATTTGTTACTTTTAGTAGTTAATGTTCATGCTTTAGTTTCACTCCCGTAAAAGTGTTAGGCTTACCTAGTAATAGAGATTAGGTGCCGTCACGACGGTTCACGGAGGGAGAAATTGGGTCGTGACAGTTGCATCTTCCGGTAATTCTCCCATATAAATTATGTAGGGCTGTTATACATAATCACAATAGTTGGAAAACAAAATGTTTGTAAGTTAGGTTATAATTAAGTATATTCTTGTCCTTAAGAATGCCATAAAACAAATTATAATGTAGCTCTAACTATATATCAATTAGATAGATATATCGTAAGAAGAGGTTCCTTGGAGCAACAGTAAAATTATCTCTGTAGGACCTACATCACACGCCTTGGGATACGGCTCTTCCCCAAATCATGTGTGAACGCGAGATGCCTTGTGCACCGGGTTACCCCTATCGTTACGAAGTTGGTCATAAAAGTGAAAACTTGCACCTCCGTCTAGTATTTCTTTAAATATAAGGTTTTGGCAATAATTAAGGAAATCGTTTAATAGCACTAATCATAAGTGTCATTTGGAGCACCGATAGATTTGAATTAAAAAATTAATGATATCTTGATTTCCTAAAGCGACATTTATTTTTGACAAATTTGTTTGATCAAATCGACATTTAAAAAAAGGATTGGAGGGACTATATGTGAATTATCGTTTTTTTTCTGGAGAAAAAAGTTGGAAAAGAAAGGGAATATTACCTTTCTTTTATCAGCTAAGTGCAATAAGCAGACACAAATTGAAGACGAGAAAAGAAATACATTTTAATACTTCCATATGCTCTTTAATTTTCTCTGCTACGTGAGGGAATAGATATATGTAAGTTAAGGAAAAGAAAGTAATTGAAAATATAAATAGAGGAAGCATATATTATATAATAGGTAAGCTTGCATAATTAACCAAATTTCCTAATAAGTTTTGTGTGCATCAAAAGGTAAAGAAGTAATTGAAAAGCTCAGTTTTGTAAATCTTTGTGAGCTTATTAAAGAATTGGTAGATTAGTTAATTTTATACTGAGAAAATTATTTTTTTTCGTATCATTTGACAGCTCTTAATTAAGATAGGTACTTGATTTCCAAATAGGCATGTTTGGGGAATTAATCAGTAGTTTGACTTTGTGAAGTTTTATAAATTGATATCCTCAAGATGTTAAAGTTTATGGGAATATATTTAAGTTATTGAGAATTTCCCCCATTAGTCCCTTTAATTTAAACTAGTTTTAGTGTACGTGTGTTGCACGTGTGTGCCGCGTCAATTAATAAATATATTTATATGTAAGAAGAAGAAATTATTAAAAAAATAGAAATTTATATCAAAATAAATTAAATGTTTGCTTAAGAAAATAATTTGTAAAAGACGATTAAATTTTAATTGATTTAAAATTTTACATATTAAGACTTCTGACATGGTTCAAATAATACATACTTGATAAATAAAACTGATTTGAAAATCCTAAATAGGTAAATATTAGAAAAATTAACACATGAAATAATTATAGGTGTGAAAACATTTAATAAAATATAATTTAAACAACCAAGAAAATATTTTTGTATGGAAAGGAAAATAAAGGATCAAAATTGATCTTGCTCGATAAAATTTTTCTTGTACGATATAGGCACAAATATTTACATGAATATATAATATTTTTTGTCCTTAATTGAAAAGAAACTTACTTTTTACTTTTTAAATTCTCTTCTTTTTTCTTAATATATTTTATCATTATTTAGTTATCTCGAACTCCTAAATATTACGCAATAATAAAAAAGATTACTTGATTTTAAAGTCCTAAATACTGGAAAAGTAACTTAAATTAAATAGTAGAGGGCGGCCTAAGAAGTATTGGAGAGAGGTGATCATGCAGGATATGGCGAGGCTCTAGATTTCCGAGGACATGACACTTGATAGGAAGATGTGGAGGCCGAGTACTAGGGTTGTAGGTTAGGAGGTAGTTGAGACATGCCTTACTTCGTACCATTGTGGGACTAGCCATGTAGGGTTTTTGTCTAAGATAGCAGGTGGCAATGTTGTGTCTTACTATTTCGCTTTTCAGTGCAAATCTTATTTACTAGCTATCGCTTTTTCTTTGCATCTTTGTTTTAGATTTCATGATGTTCCTATTTTTCTTATGATTATTATGGTGATACTAATATTGTCTCCCTTTGCTTTGCATCTTTCTTCTGGATTTCATGGTGTTCGTATTTTTCCTATGATTGTTATTGTAATACTAATATTGTCTCCTTTTTGTCCTTTTGTCTTTTTGTTTTTTTTAGCCGAAGGTCTTTCGGAAACAGCCTCTCAACTCCTTCGGGGTAGGGGTAATGTCTGCGTACACACTACCCTCTCCAGACCTCATTAGTGGATTTTACTGAGTTGTTGTTGTTGTTGTTGTTGTTGTAACTTAAATTACATATTTGTCCATTGCAAAATTTATTTTTAAAGGGTAAAAAAGACGAATGACATTGTAGATTAGTTCAACTTCTGTACTAATAAATCTGTAATTGTATTCGTTCATCATCATTTATCAATTGATGTGATTTTTGTCATTGACCAATTATTTGTTTGGTAGGAGTTACGTTCTTTTTTTTATTAACAAATTCACCATCTTTCTACCTATTTAAAGACTCTTGATATAAATATTCCATCTGTCTCAAGTTATTTGTTGTATATCTATTTGATATGCCCTTAAAATATATTAGTTAGAAGAAATTTGACTATTTTACCTGCAACGATCCGGCCGGTCGTTTTTAATATTATAACTATGTTCCCTCATTTACTAATAAATTTATGCTTTACAATTATTTTTTCACTTACCGGGTTAGTTGGTTCGGGTCCGAAAAGATTTTGCAGTGAAATGAGACACTTAGTCTCTCAATTGAAAACTTAAGTAGAAAAACTTGACCAGATATCGACTTATATGTAAACGACCTCAAAATTTAATTTTGACGATTCCAATAGCTCCGTATGGTGATTTTGGACTTTGGAGCGTGTCCGAAAAATTATTTAGAGGTCTGTAGTGGAATTAGGCTTGAAATGGCGAAAGTCAAATTTTTGGGAAGTTTGACCGTGGGGTTGACTTTTTATATTGGGGTCGAAATATGATTCTGAAAATTTTAATAGGTCCTTTATGTCATTTATGACTTGTGTGCAAAATTTGAGGTCAATCGGACTTGATTTGATAGGTTCTGGCATCGTTTGTGAAAACTTAAAATTTCAAAGTTTATTAGGCTTGAATTGGGGTATGATTCGTGATTTTAGTATTGTTTTGAGATAATTTGAGGGTTCGACTAAGTTCGTATGATGTTATGGTACTTGAAGAAATGTTTGGTTGACGTCCCATGGGCCTCGGGCGAGTTTCGAATTGTTAACAGATCTATTTTGAAATTGGCATTCGAGCTGAAGAATGCTGGTTTTCTGTCACTGGTTTCCTACTACGCGATCACATGAGAATGTCCCCGATAGCGTAGGCTTGTTTGAGGCAGCAATGATTTTGTTCTTCGCGGTCACATGAAGAGGGCCGCTATCGCGTAGCTGTACGAGTTTGTTATTCACGAATGCATGAAGAAGATTGCGTTCGCGTAGAGTAAGTGGAGCAGAAGTAGAGGTCACACGTTTTGTGCTTCGCGATCGCGTAGGCCTGTAAGAGTGAGTTTCGCGATCGTGTAAAAAAGTCTGTGTTCGCGTAGGGTTAAATCTGGACAGTGAAAATATGTGCTTCGCGATCGCGTGTGGTTGTCTGCGATCGCATAGAGCAAATGACTAGGGAGATAATTTAAGTTCTGAAAATGGGAATTCATCCCATTTTTCATTTTTACCGATTTGGAGCTCGGAGAGAGAGAATTTTCGGCAGATTTTCAAGAAAAATAACGGGGTAAGTATTTCTAACTCAATATAGGTTAAATTACCTGAATCCATGATTGTTTTTGACATTTAATAAGTGAATTAAGTTGGAAGATTTATAAAACTCTCTTTGTTTAAAATTGACGATTTGAGGGTCGAGTTGAGATCGAATTTTGGTAAAATTGGTATGGTTATATTTGTGGTTGAGTGAGCTTTCGGATTTTGTAACTTTTATCGGATTCCGAGACGTGGTCCCCACAAGCGATTTTTGAGCTAAATTTCGAATTTTGTTGGAAAATTAGTATTTTCTTATGAAATTAATTCCAATAAATTTTATTGACTGATTTGAATTATTTATGGCTAGATTCGAGGTGTTTGGAGGCCAATTCACGAGGAGAAGACGTGGCAGAATAAAGAATTACACGGCTTGAGGTAAGTAACTGTTCTAAATTTGGTCTTGAGGGTATGAAACCCCAAAATATGTATTATGTGATTGGCTTTGAGGTGACGCACATGCTAGGTGACGGACGTGTGGGCGTGCACCGTAGAAATTATTACTTGGTCAATTCAATGGAACTGTGTAGTTAAAAAATCTATTGATATTCATACATTTTTCCCTGTATTAGAGAAATTGATCTATGAATCATGTTTAAATCATATGCTTACACTGTTGGGACCCACAGAGGTCGTGTACTTGTGAAATTATTTGCTAAATTATTATTTTGTATTCAGTCACAATTATATGTGCACATATTTTTCTCAGTCTCTCTTATTCATTATTGATGCATTATATCATTGTTGTTAGGTTGCTTATCATTATTTTTGAGAGCCCGAGAGACTTGAGAGGTTGATGACGGAGTGAGGTTGAGGGCTTGATTGTGAGGATATTTATGGATCGGGTTGCACGTCGCAGCATGTTTTATTGATTTATGCCATGATTGGCTTGATATATCACTTGGGATGAAGGAGCCCCTTCGGAGTCTGTATACACCCCCAGTGAGCGCAGGTACCTATTGAGTGCGAGTGTTGAGTGTCTGTGAGAAATGAACGACTGTGAGGAAAGAGAGACTGTGAGGAAAGAGTGACTATGGGGTTGGAGTGAATGGGATGATTAAGTGACTGTTACTATGAGAGGATGTATTGATTTCATTATTTGCTGCATTTCAGCTGTCATATATCACTATTTTGGAAATTTCGGAAAAATATTATTTTCTGTTTCGGTCAAACTTGATATGAAATTTCAGTGAAATCTTAAATGTTGAACTTGAGAGCATGCCTACTCTTTTATATTGGAAAGTATTGTATTTGGACTTAGCTGAGAAGCTCGTCACTACTTTCAGTTCTTTATTTATTATTGTTACTTACTGAGTTGGTTATACTCATACTACACCTTGCACTTCGTGTGCAGATCCAGATGATCCCAGATACAGTGGGTGTTAATTGTTTTCACACAGTCGATTTTTCGGAGATTCAGAGGTAGTTGCCATATCATCGCAGACCTTGTCTCTCCTTCCCTAGTCTTTTGTTTATTGTATTTGGTCTCAGATTATTATAGACCATATTTTCGAGACTTGGAATGTATAGATGCTCATGTACTCAGTGACACCGGGTTTTGGTAGTGTGTGTATCGGTATTTGCGAGACTTATGGATTATGTTTAAATATTATATTTTCAAACTTAAAAGAAATTGTGGTTTATTGAGGTTGTCAGCTTGCCTAGTATCGAGATAGGCGCTATCACAACAGGTTAGAATTTTGGATCGTGACATTATTCTTATTTATGTCTTTAATATAATCTCTCTTTATTGAACATTTACTTTATTTATGTGCCATCTCTATCTTCAAGAACAATTACTACTAAGGATAAAATGAAAAATTATTAATTAATTTTATCTTGAACTTCTAAAATATAAATAATTTAAATTATCTATTTTTAGAAATTACGATAAATAATTTGAGACAGTAAAAGTAGAAATTTATTCCCTTATATTAGTCGTATATTGGCTTATTTTAACTCTAATTCCTCGTCTAATTTTATTTTTATAATAATTAATAGTACTGGACAAAAAAAATAAATGGACGAATCAATACTTTAAATTAAAAAATAGTATGTCTTGAACCCAAATCTAATGCTTAGTGGTGAGATATTTAAACTTTAAAATTTGAATTCCTAAAATATATTTTAACGTAAAAAATAGTTCTTATATTTGATTCCTAAATATTAGGATTTTGAATTATAGAAGAAAAATTCTAGTTGATTTAAATGTCCAAAATATTGGGATTTTCTACTATAATAAATAAAGTTTTAGTTGATTTCAAAATCCTAGATATTAGAAAATTAATAAAATGACTATTTTATTCAATGTGAGCTCTATTTTCAAAGGATAAAATAGGCGAACGATATTTCGCTAAGGACCTTCGTACTTTTAATATAGTATAGATAAATTGATATCCCGAGATGTTAAAATTTGCGGGAATGTATTTATGTTGTTGAGAATTCCCCAAATTAGATCATATAATTTAAAAGTCTACTTATTGTTTTTTTACCTTTTCATCTCTATCCTTCAAGTTGTTTTTTCTTTTTATTGGTTTAATCATCTTATGTCTGGGACACGCTACTCGAATAAATTATATATTAGGTCGTGTAAGATTCATTAAAAGAAAAAATACATTCTATCAAGAGTTTCTCTATTCCCATAGCTCAGACCCAACTATTTTTCCATATGTATTACGACTATATTGTAATTTGTCTAAGTTGTATAATGAGAAAGGAAAAAAGAAGTAAAAGAAAAGGCATGTAACTTACTTAACCAAAAGTTTTTTTTATTTTATTTTACCTCTATAATTCCACACACTTTCTCTCTCTAAGAAAACTATTTTTTGTAATAAAATGAATAAAATATGAAAATAATAACCATGGGTGGCTCTAACCCTATATGGGGTAAGACAAGTGTCTTAGGACCCCAATTTTTAAGGGCCCCATTTTCTAGGAATAATATATATATAGTACTTTTATGCTTTTCATAGTAGGAAATTAGTTTTTAAAATTCTACTTTTTATTCATCCCAAGTAAATCCAACGTTATAATTCATTTCACTCCTCATATTTGATATTCCATATATCACACATATTTCTTCCTTCCTCTTTATCCATGCCCATCTTCTTTCTACAATTCTACTAGATTTCTTTCTTTCTCCTACAAGCCAACAACAAGATATTTTGGAACCAAAGTCTTCAAACTTCTTGAATCAGCCATCGGGTAATATCATTCTAATTTTCTAGTATTGTTTTTATTTATTATTTATTATTTTATTAATTTTACTCCATACATATTGTTTGTTTTTTTTAGAATATAAATATGTCGACAAGAAAATATGCATCCGGTTATTCAAAAATCCAAAAGAAAAGAAAAGTTAAAAATTTAATAAAATCTCAAAAAGGAGCTCTTGACAAACAATGAAAAAACTAAATCGCAAAATGTAGGAGAATGTTCTGTAGATGAACAAGTCACTAACTTAGTTGAGTTAGATGATAACAAAATCCAAATTGAAGAAGAAGAGGTTTATGAGAAATCTGACGAAGATTCTCAAGAAAATCAAGAACTAATAAATGAATTAAATAATGGCATTCCTAAAAATATATATGATCCTAGTCAATGGACTAATGTTGATACAAAGTTGAGAGATTTATTAGTAGAAAAAGGACCAACAAGAATTAATGACATAGATTTTCCAAATGATAAATTCTTAAGACACTTTTCTACTACACATTATTTTCAAAAATTAGCAAATGGGGAAAGGCATGAAAGAAGACGGTCAGTTTATTCCAAAGATTTTTGATAGAGTATTTTATTTTTTGTTGCAAGTTATTTAATACAAATTCTAGTGCTAGTATTAGTAAACTAGCTAGTGAAGGTAGTAGAGATTGGAAAAATCTTAGTACTAAGCTTAAAACTCATGAAACAACGAACGACCATATTATTAATATGAGTGCATAGATTGACATAGAAATGAGATTGTGCAAAAACAAAATAATTGATAAAGATATGCAAGACCAAATTAATAGAGATAGAGAGCACTGGCGGAATATATTGTCAAAAATTATTGCCGTCATAAAAACTCTTGGTAAATATAATTTGGCATTTAGGGGAAAAAATGAAAAGATCTATCAGGAAAACAACGGAAATTTTTTTAAGTCTTATTGAAATGATTGCAGAGTTTGATCCTATCATGCAAGAACATATTCGACGAATTAAACATGATGAAATTTAAAATCATTACCTCGGACATAATATTCAAAACGAATTGGTAAATTTATTGTCAAGTAAAATTAAGAATAATATTATTGAAAAGGTTAAATAAACAAAGTATTTCTCAATCATACTTGATTGCACCCCAGATACAAGTCATCAAGAACAAATGTCTTTTATATTGTGAAGTGTGGATATTTCATCAAATCCGATAAAAATTACTGAATATTTTTTAGAGTTTTTAAAAGTGGATGATACGAGTGGAAAATGTCTTTTTGAAGTTATTCTAGATGAAATAAAAAATATTGGACTTGAAATTAATAATTTAAGAGGACAAGGATATGATAATGGATCCAATATGAAGGAAAAACACCAAGGAGTGCAAAAAAGACTTCTCGATATAAATCCTAGATCTTTTTACACCATGTGGTTGTCATAATCTAAATTTGGTACTTTGCGACATGGCTAATTCTTGTACGAAAGCTATATCATTTTTTGGAGTAGTACAATGTATATATTCACTGTTTACTTCTTTCACTAAGCGGTGGAAACTTTTAAAAGATTGTGTGCCCAGTCTAATCTAAAATCATTATCACAAACACGTTAGGAAAGTCGTATTGAAAGTATTAAAGCAATAAGATTTCAGGCTCCACAAATAAGAGATGCTTTAATAAAATTAGTAGAAATTAGTGAGGATCCAAAAACAAAAAGTGAAGCAAGTTATTTAGCAACATATGGGCTTGAAAATTTTGAGTTTTTATTGGGCATGACTATTTGGTATGATGTATTATTTGCTGTTAATTTAGTTAGCAAAAGTTTACAATCAAAAGATATGCATATTGACGTTGCCATAGATCAATTACGAGGTCTAATTTTTTTTTTTTTAAAATATAGAGAAGAAGGATTTACAAATGCTATGATTTTAGCCAAAAAAATTACATTTGAGATGAATATATAACCTGAATTTCGTAATAAACGTGCAATACATAGAAAGAAACAATTTGATGAGAATGTTGATAATGAAATCATAAAGTTTGTTGAAGAATCTTTTAGAATTGATTACTTCTTATACATAGTAGATCAAGCCATTTTTTCACTTCAAAATAGATTTGAACAGTTTGAAGTATATGAAAATATCTTTGGTTTTCTATTTAGTGGAAAAAAATTGAGATCATTAGATGACGAAAATTTGAAAAAATCTTGTCTTAACCTTGAATGTTCCTTAAAACATAACAATCACTATGATATTGATGGTTTAGACTTATTTTCTGAATTAAAAATGTTAAGAGAAATAGTACAAGTAGAAGATAATACTCTAATCGATATACTCAATCAAATTAAAAGACTTGATTCTTTTCCAAATGCTTATATTGCTTATAGAATAATGTTAACAGTTCCTGTAACAGTTGCTTCAGCAGAAAGAAGTTTTTCAAAATTAAAATTGATAAAATCTTATCTAAGATCAACAATGTCTCAAGAAAGATTAAATGGCTTGACTATATTATCAATTGAAAAGGAATTATTAGAAAACATCGATTATAAAAATATTATTAACAATTTTGCATCTCAAAAAGCTAGAAAAATAAATTTTAAATAAAAATATATATTATAACGTTCTTATAAATACTTAGCCCCATAATAAACTTTGATCTTAGTCCCCCCATATCCTTGAGCCGCCCCTGATAATAACATATTAAGTTATAACTTTGAGTTAGACCAATTCAATTTAATTAGAGATGTCAAAATGGGCTATCTCAGTTCAGTATACCATGTTTCACGGACCATAAAATTTGATGGGTTGGGGCGAATAAGCTTCACTTTAGAAAAGCTACAATAGCCAGCCCAACCTAGGCCTCATCTTTTTCAATCTTCCTTTCTTTTCTTTTCTTTTTGAAAGAAATTCTTTTCAATTTTAATTCGAACATGAAATTCTAACATTTCTAACATATGATGATGTGTAAGTAGTAAGTGAAATTTGAAAAAGCATAAAATTTTATATGATAATATGGCAATATTACATAAAGTTTCATAATATTCAAGAAAGTCGACTTTATTTGCAAACAGAAGAGTTTAGTTGGTAATAAAACTTTGAAGCGATCAACTAAATTCTAAGAAATTCACAATCAATAATTAAAATAAAGTAAAAGATACTTTTGTATTTAACCCAAACCGTGGACAAATGCAAAACACAATATACCTACTCAATAATCATATACATATATAATACATCGCTAATAGGAATTGTTTTTTGAAAGGTTCCCAATAAGCCAACATGAACTGAAATCTTCTATTTTGATGAAATAATGTTTTTTTTTTTTTTTTTTTTTTTTTTTTTTTTTTTTTTTTTTTTTTTTTTTTTTTTTTTTTTTTTTTTTGCGTCAACAAACTTATGAGACTGTACAAAAACACAGTAAGTAATTTCAACTACGAGCTAAACAATGTTTTCAAGTAGATTCATTTCAAGAAACAATATCCCAGCAGTTCAACTTAAAAGACTTATTGTATGTGAGCAAGACTTGTCTCTTTGACTCTTTCTGATTTTTTTTAAATTTTAAATTTGAATGAATTTTCTTTAGCCCACGGGTCTGCCCTGCCCAACCTCGATCAAGCCTCCAGGATCGGCAAGCTAATTTGGGTCGGGCCTATAAACCTTACTTTTTAATGGGTTAGAAAAATTTTAACCCAATTGGCCTATCCAAGTAGTGGATTGTGTTAGACGTAAAAATAGCATGGGGCTCCTATTTGATCGCCTCTTTTTAACTTGTATCCGTTTTATTTTTTTCATTTGTATCCGTACCCATTTTTTTTGTTAAAAACGTTTTAAAAAGACGATTTTGCCCTTCTTTAATAAACGACTATTGACAAAACTGTAGACTGCAGGACAGAATTTCGGCATGTTTTGGAATAAAATTTTAGCAAATGAACTAAATAATTTCAGCATGTATTAGCAAAAACTCATTAGAAAATTATATACTGCAAGACAAAAACTTAAGCATTTTTAGTCTGAAGTTTTAGTAAATGAACTAAAAAACTTCAGCTTGTTTAGACTGAAGTTTCAGATAAAACTCATGACAAAACTGTAGACTGCAGGACAAAACTTCAGCATGTTTTGGTATGGACTTTTAGCAAATGAACTAAATAACTTTAGCATGCATTAGCAAAAACTCATTAGAAAATTATATACTGCAAGACAAAAACTTAAGCATTTTTAGTCTGAAGTTTTAGTAAATGAACTAAAAAACTTCAGCTTGTTTAGACTGAAGTTTCAGATAAAACTCATGACAAAACTGTAGACTGCAGGACAAAACTTCAGCATGTTTTGGTATGGACTTTTAGCAAATGAACTAAATAACTTTAGCATGCATTAGCAAAAACTCATTAGAAAATTACATACTGCAAAATAAAAACTTAAACATGTTTAGTCTGAAGTTTTAGTAAAAGAACTAAAAAACTTCAGCTTGTTTAGACTGAAGTTTCGGATAAAACTCATGACAAAACTGTAGACTACAAGACAAAACTTCAACATGTTTTGGTATGAAATTTTAGCAAATGAACTAAATAACTTCAGCATGCATTAGCAAAAACTCATTAGAAAATTACATACTGCAAGACAAAAACTTAAACATGTTTAGTCTGAAATTTTAGCAAATGAA
The DNA here is from genome assembly GCA_000715115.1 of Nicotiana otophora. Classification (NCBI taxonomy): domain Eukaryota; kingdom Viridiplantae; phylum Streptophyta; class Magnoliopsida; order Solanales; family Solanaceae; genus Nicotiana; species Nicotiana otophora. Next base: position 3,884 of record AWOL01S0053889.1, on the reverse strand, counting down.
CTAAAAAACTTCAGCATGTTTAGACTGAAGTTTCGGATAAAACACATGACAAAACTGTAGACCACAGGATAAATAACTTCAGCATGCATTAGCATAAAGTTTTAGCTTCAATGTGAAATTTTTCACGAATGAGGTTACAGATCACGCGATTAATGCGTGATGCAGGTTTTATATCTTTTGTCAAGGGTATAATTGTCATATTATTACGGATTCTTTGTCAGCTCTCTACCAAATCAATAATTTTTAAAAATAAAGTATAGGTTAAAAGGTGGCACAAATATAGGGTACTGCTGCAAATCCCCCGTGTTAGACTAACCTCATGGGCGAAGCCTATTTTGATGGTTCTAAACATAATTTATTATGTCTAACGTGTTGATTGAAATTGGGTGAATGGTTTCAAGTGATAAAGCTTTTACGGTTAAGGCATATGTAATGACCCATCCGGTTATTTTAACTTTTAGAACCCCGTTTTCTAAAATAAAACTTTTCGTAGGTGCTTGTAATGATTTATGACTTGCGGGGATGGTTGGTTCGGGATTTGGAAGTGTTTGAGGTGAAACCGGAACACTTGGTTCCTTAAGTTAGCCTTAAAGTGCTAAGTTTGACTTCGGTCAACATTTTGAGAAAATAACCCCGGAATAGAATTTTGATGATTCCAACAGCTCCGTATGGTGATTTTGGACTTAGGAGCGTGATCGGAATTTTATTTGGAAGTCCGTAGTGAAATTAGGCTTGAAATGGCTAAAATAGGAATTTAAAGTTTGGAAGTTTGACCGAGGAGTTGACTTTTTGATACCGGAGCCGGAATCCAATTTTAAAAATTTTTATAGCTCCATTATGTAATTTATGACTTGTGTGCAAAATTTGAGGTCAATCGGACTTGATTTGATAGGTTCCGGCATCGAATGTAGAATTTGAAAACTCTTAGTTTCATTAAGCTTGAATTGGGGTATGATTCATGGTTTTAGCGTTGTTTGATGTGATTTAGAGGTTCGACTAAGTTCGTATGATGTTTTAGGACTTGTTGGTATATTTGGATGAGGTCCCGAAGGCCTCGGGTGAGTTTTGGATGGTTAACGGATCAAAAGTTGGACTTAAAAAGCTGCTGCNGGTGATTTTGGACTTAGGCGCGTGATCGAAATTTTATTTGGAAGTCCGTAGTGAAATTAGGCTTGAAATGGCTAAAATAGGAATTTAAAGTTTGGAAGTTTGACCGAGGAGTTGACTTTTTGATACCGGAGCCGGAATCCAATTTTAAAAATTTTTATAGCTCCATTATGTAATTTATGACTTGTGTGCAAAATTTGAGGTCAATCGGACTTGATTTGATAGGTTCCGGCATCGAATGTAGAATTTGAAAACTCTTAGTTTCATTAAGCTTGAATTGGGGTATGATTCATGGTTTTAGCGTTGTTTGATGTGATTTAGAGGTTCGACTAAGTTCGTATGATGTTTTAGGACTTGTTGGTATATTTGGTTGAGGTCCCGAAGGCCTCGGGTGAGTTTTGGATGGTTAACGGATCAAAAGTTGGACTTAAAAAGCTGCTGCAATTTTTCCTCTTCTGTTGGGCATTCTGGACAGTCATCGAGCCCAGGCATCGAGCCCAGGCATCGA
>AWOL01S0053881.1:0-16969 GCA_000715115.1 Nicotiana otophora | reverse complement strand
AAGCAATGAACATACATGCAAAGTGTAATGCTTTTGAAGTGATACATTTTAACATCAAACAAAGGCAATTAATAACACATTAAAAGCGAAGCATTTTGACATCAAAGTAACCACAATTTTATTGAGTACTATACCATCCATAACTCAGAGTTTGTTGAAGGCCACTCATTTTTTATTTTTGACAAACCAAAGGAAAAAGCATATTGATGAGCTACAACAAGGCCACTCATTTTTTATCATTCATGGCAACACTAAATCAATGAAAAAGTATGAATTTGTTGAAGTCGTAAACTACACAGTAGTAGTTGTTCTCGTTATGGTACTAGACATAGAGTTATCTTGGATTTAATTGTTAACCCGTTGAACAAGATAAGTTTTATGGCAAAGGGACGTTCAACTTGTCCAGAGCATATGCTGTAGATAAAGTTACAAAAGTTTACATTCAATGCAATCAGAAATTCAAATTATGCAGAGCCTTTTTTATAGGTTAAAATTATGCAGAGCCTTGACAAACACATGGTTTTATTGACCAATCTAAAAAAACTTTTTCTTTCCATAGCTATATCTACTATTGCAAATAATTTTCAACTAGTAAGCTTTCTCAGAAATCACAACCTTCCAGAGGAAAGCAACCTTAGAACTAACACTGCACTTGAGCTTTTAGGAAACATATTGACAAAGTTCTACCTCATTATTTATTCCCTTGACTAACATGGAAATCCAACAGCCATATTTTATTATACTAAAAATGAAATAAATACTTAGGAGCTCAAACAGGGACAAACATGAATCTCACGCGACTGAAAAATAAAGTAAATATTTTTTTTTATAAGAAGAGAGTAGTCTTCTAATAAAACTAAGGACAACAACAACTGTACTACAACAACTATTACTATTACGTCTCAATTTTCAAGCTAGTGTGGTTAGATATATGAATTCTCACTAACCATTTCGACTACCAAAGATAAATACAGAATATAAATCCGTGCCAGACAGAATATAAAGTACAAAGCTCCCACCCAATTGCAAAAAGTAAAATATAGTTTCTGTAACTTTTTGCATTTTATTAATCATTAAGAGAAGATGAATTATGAAGTATGTCCCAACTATTACAAATTTCTAATAACATGAGGTGAGTAAGGACCATGAGGGGCAAGTATATATAGTCTTTCCCTAACATTTCCCCCTATTAAACCCAATGGACTTGTTTTATAGCAAAAATATGCAAGTACCTATTTATTGGGCACCCGAAGTTATTGGTCGTGCATTGGGTATCTTTATAGGAAATGAAGCACTATCCAATAGTCATAGCAATATCTACAATTTATAATTATGACTTTTATTCTTTAATTTTTTATTTTTGGTTGATGAATATGGTCGTAGTTAAATTTATTCAATCAACCTAAAGCTCTAAGGTCAAACTTCCAGTTGGTATGGAAAACGCCTCTTACTTGAGAGGATCAGTTGAGTAGCAAAGGAAGCTTACATAAGACCTTGTTAATAACCCCAAGCAACAAGAGCATTATCAAACATATGATGTCACCAATTATATACAAAGAAAAGTTAATTTAGAGAGGTGAGGTTTACCTCATACATAGCCTATTGCATCTCCGAACACGTAGCTTTAAATTTCTGGTATACATAGGCTCATTTTAGTCCTTTTATCTGCTTGGAGAGTGCAATGGGAGAATACATATATTTCATCAAACAATTGGCATGCACTATGCACATAAACAAATACAGTAAAAATAATCTCACAAGTCACATATCAACAATGATTATATTTGTCTGTACACAAGAATAAGATTAAAATAATAGAAAGAATATAAAATTACAATGGTAAGAATCAAAAGAGGGATCTATTATACCTTGTAGAGTTGTAGAATAGTGAAGCAAAGAGCATTAAGTCATTGCTGACTTCACAATGGTAAACTATTGCTGACTTCACAATGGTAAAATATTAAGTGGGATCTGCAGCATATCAATGCAAGGAAACAAAAACTGGACGAGTTATGCTCAATCAATTCTTAGAAAATAAACACAGTGAATGTTTTTTCACCTTTAATTTTCCACCAGTAAAATTAGGGTTTGACTGACGAAGTCTATGGGCAGAGAGAGAGTGAGAGTGAGAGAGAGAGAGAAAGAGAGAGAGTAGCGAGAGATGAGTTATAATACCTAGTTTTTGGGGATGGTGGCCTGCGATAGGGAGACAGAGCGACAGCGGTTGGGCAACAACGACGAGAGCAGAGAAATATAAAAAATGAGGTTGGGCAGCAACTATTATTTTGTGAATTTTTACAGAACAAAAAAATAAGGGAATATCAAAAATAAAAAGAAACGGAGGGAATTGGTCATAGTTGGATTAAGTAGATTGCGGGAAACATAAAGAATCAAAATTTTAACTGGCTTTTAGTGGGGTTCTTTTACAACCCCTATACATAAACCTCCACAAACACAATTATTTTGAGGGGATTGGCACAAACGCCACAAAACTAACGAATAGTGGGGGTTTATTATGACCTCCCTAAATAAACCCCCACAAATTGAGCTTTTTCTTGTAGTAAAAAAGGGACAAGAAGTTATAACAAGAAGCAAGAGAGAGCTCATGGATCAAACGCCGTAAATTTCTCTACAAGTTTTAAGCTTCAAGCAATCAAGTTCAAGTTCAATAAATCAAGTTCAAGCTCAAAAATGAAGAACAAATCAAGATTCGAATGGTACGAGTTCAAATCAAAGTTCGTATTAGTTGAATCCAAGATCATCGTTCGTGGCAACAAATATAGATTCAAGATCAAGCTCAAGGGCCCTTGAATTTATTTACTATTATAAAGTAGAATCAGAGGATACATAGAGATTATAACACTCATATTGCTTGAAATCAAATACTACGATTGTTGTAATATTTTTCGGTCTCGATTATTTTCTTTTGCAAAAATTTTATTGTCTACAAATTCTAGAATTTGATTGAAATTCTATGGATCGAGACCGAAAAATATTGTCAAGTAATTAATCGAGACCGAAATATATTACAACAATCGTAATATTTGATTTCAAGCAATATGAGTGTTACAATCTCTATGGTTCATCTGATTCTACTTTTCAACAGTAAATAAAAGAGCCTACGAGCGTAATCTTGAATTTTATTTTATTTTAATCCAAGTGCTTGAGGTCTAATCTTGATTTTAATCTGGACGTATTTTCAATCCAAGGGCTTGCAGCTTGTTCTTGAATCTTTGTCTTGATCTTTGAATCCTTAGAACACTTGAATGCTTGTAGCTTTTAGAGAAATATGCAGTGTTTGATCCACAAGCTCTCTCTTGCTTCTTGCTCACCTTCATTGTGAACTTCACAGGTGATGTGTTGACATTTATAGCTTCTTTGTTTTCAGACTTGCGTGCAAACTTGCTCCATTTCCTGACTTCTTGCTTGTCGTTCCCTTTGCGAGGCTCATAGATAGGCAGCCTTTCGTTTCCAGCGGAGGCCATGCTTAACTCCATGTCATGGGCACGAGTCGCAAGTTTTTCAAATGTGCTAGGCTTGATACCTTGCAAAATATAGCGATGTCCCCAATGCATGCCTTGGATGCAAATCTCTATGCCCGAAGCTTCACTAAGCATGTCTTTGCAGTTGAGGCTTAAGCTCCTCCAGCGTTGATGAAGTCAATAACTAGCTCATTCTTTCATTGATGAGCGTTTATAAGTTCGGTCATGCTTACGATTCGTCTTGTGCTATAGAAATGATTAAGAAACTCTTGCTCTAACTGCTTCCAACTATCGATGGATCCAGGTTCGAGATCTGTGTACCAATCGAATGCATTACCTTTGAGAGATCGAACAAACTGTTTGATAAGATAATCACCGTACGTTCCAGCATTGCTGCAAGTTTCAACAAAGTGCGCTACATGTTGTTTTGGATTTCCCTTGTCGTCAAATTGTTGCAACTTAGGAGGTTGATAAGCAACATGCATATTCAAGTTATTAATTCTTTGCGTATACGGCTTTGCATATGTGAGATATAATTTGGACGACGACTCAGATTTATCTTTGATAGCCTCCATGATGAAGTACTTCAATATTTCAACAGGAATTAGACCTTTAGTGAAGACTTAGATCTCCTTAGCTGTCATTGCTTGATTTTCGGAGGAGTCCCATTTCTCGTATAACCTTTGAAGATTTAAAGGTGTCTGTATGGATTCTCCTTCTACTATGCTATCCAACTTATTTGTTAAATTGGAAAGTTTATCATCTTGATCTTGCACGCGCTTTGATAAGCCTTCAACTGCTTTCGTCAAATTTGGGAGTTGTTCTTCTACGGTAGAAACTTCAATAACCATTGCTTGCATGATGTACGTAGTGGATGAAAAATAAAATAGATCATTATTGGGATATAGCAAGGAGGTCACATTAATGGAGACTAAAGTAGATCCAACGCTCAATTCATCATCATAAACTTGCATGAAAGGTTTCTTAAACTTAGATAAACTTAGTTGGGCAAGAACCTTTTCGATCCTTTTGGTGACATCGTTCCCTTTTTGGATCGTGCTTGTAGAGGATCTTGATCCTTTTGAAGATGAAGATTCAAAAATAGGGGTTGACGTGGATGACACTTGGAGTACTTGTTGTCCTAAAGAGCTTGCTTTGCTTCTTGTAAATGGCCCAAAACTTCCAAAGGTAACATCGAGGATGTTTTTCACATTAGCATAGAAATTGGAATTAGTAGCCTCACTAGAAGTTGATCTGGAGTTAATTTTCTATGAAGCTATTTCGACGTTCTTGGATTTTGGTGATTTAAAAGTTGAAATAAGAGGTTGAGATTGTCCCACTGGGCGTGCCAGAATTTGTAGACAATAAAATTTTGTCAAGAAATTAATCGAGACCGAAATGTTTTGCAACAATCGTAGTATTTGATTTAAAGTAATATGAGTGTTACAATCTCTATGGATCCTCTGATTCTACTTTCTAATAGTAAATAAATTCAAAGGACCTTGAGCTTGATCTTGAATCTATATCTATTGCACGAACGACGATCTTCGATTCAACTAGCACGAACTTTGATTTGAACTCGTACTCCTTGTATCTTGATTTATTCTTCGTTCTTGAGCTTGAACTTGATTTCTTGAACATGAACTTGATTGCTTGGAGCTTGAAACTTGTAGAGCAATTTGCGGCGTTTGATCCATGAGCTTTCTCTTGCTTCTTGTTATAACTTCTGGTCCCTTCTTCTGGATTATGAAGACCCCTATTTATAGTTGTGGGAGGGAAGAGTTGTGACGAGAACAAACTCTTTCCGATCAATCAGATTGAAGAGTGACAAGGCCCCATTTGATTGGTCAGAACATGTCAATTGCACACGTGGCGTGATTTCATTGGCCTTTTAATTTGACTTGGCATGCCTTGTCATTTTGACACGTGGCACGATCCTATTGGCTCTTTTGTTTGACTTGGCGTGCCACGTCATTTGACACGTGACACCAAATTGGGCCTCTACGAAGATGTCGTCTTGGGCTTAATAAAGTGGGCTCATCACTTGTACTCCAATTAAATGGGCAATCCCGATGAATTTATTTAATCCATATATATTGGACTTATAATTAATCCAACTATATTAGCTCAATAAATTTATTTGATCAACTATAACTTGAATTTAAAATATAGTCCAAATTACTTTACGGATTTAATTCCGATAAAATTTACATGCCTACGGAACCCCCCTCCCCCCAAAACACACACACAAGAGGATAATTTTATACTTTGTATATATTGACTTACGTATCAAATGTCTTATAATAATTGCATGCTTAAGTGTATGGTTCGTTCTAGTACTTTACCTTGATCCTCATTGTCAAAACCTCACCAGCATACCTGAAGGTATGAATTATATGTGTCGTGAAGTTTTTCTTGACCTTTAAATAGAAATTATGGTTAAAAAATTAAATAAAATGACTATTTAGGGAGCCAAGTGATTATATAACATGTTTCGAGGACTAATGTGAAAGCTAACTCCTTACAGTTGCATCTGGATTACTTTCTTAATTTATTTTCGAAGAAAATTCCGTCAATGTGTCAAAACTTTGTATAATATTTTAATTTCTTTTTTCACGTAATCCTGAATGAGGTAATTGGTTGCTTTATGCTTAGTTCAAGTTCCTTAGGAATTAATATATGAATTTAGCTTAACATCCTTAAACCTGTCATGACGTGGAACAATATTTCCAAGAAATAAATACTTGTATACAGTCGATATAGATTTCGGCCTTCGTACGATTGGTAAAGGTCAAAACGTAATAGATCGTAGTAAGACTTCAAAATGGGTTCCGAAGATGGTACAAACAACCTTCGAGCCTGAGGGACCGATCAATGTCGAGCTCGATATCATTATTAAGCTCGAATCCAAATCGAACTATGATGCAAAGTAAAGTTATCGAGCTTATGATTCAGAGACCGACCAACCCTGATCCCGAACCAATGCAAGGATCCGAGTTAGAATCGAGCTCAAGTCAAGATCGAGAGCTCGAGTCGAGACCGAAAACTCGAGCCATATCGAGCTTACAGATAAGAGCCGTTGCAATCTCACTAGAGGAGAGAATCCTGACAGGAATTATGAAAAATCTGATTTATCATGGGTCTCCCACTATGTATTTTTAATTATATCTAAAATAAGGTCCCTCTACTATAAAGGGGACGATTATTATTTCTGTAAAGGGGAGTTGTTTTTACATTGCAATTCAAGTACCATATTCTCATATAGAGAGGAGTTATTCTTCTAAGCTTCATAAATGGGTTCAACCTGTTCAGTCCTAAAAATCTTTTTCTTTACAACCGTGTTTACTTTATACTCTTTGCAATCCATATTTCTATTTATCCTTGCGGTTTATATTAAGCTATACCACATATCCTTAGAACTACGTACAAATTTAACTCTATCCGTTTTTCGGATAAAATAGTTTGGCGCCCACCGTGGGGCTAAGGATAACAGTGTTTGTTTGATACAAATCTGCAACACACATCAGTTTACGCTCATTTTTTGAGGGTGTCTCTGACTTCGAACTAACAATGGCAAACCCTCGATTAATGGCTTTACCTACCGACAACGAAGTCGGCCTTCAAGACGAAACCAATAACTTGATGCCCAGGGCCGGAAGGCCGCTTATCGATGTCATTGAAGCTCGAGTCGAAGTACCTGAAGCTCGAGCCGAAGTACCACTAGATGTCAACTCGCATGTGGCCTTTGAGGCAAACTAACGTTCCGAGCCTGAAAATAACATTCATGGCGGTACTCGATCTGCAGCTCGAGACTCCCATAACGTGGAGAAGAATGGAGTCAGCTTGCATGTGATCTTTGAAATGTTGCAAGCCCAGTAGGTAGATATAGCTCAGTTGCAGAGCCAAACCCAGCTACCAAGCAGACCGGAACCCAGTCCACCTCGAGAAATTGCCCACCGAACGGAGCCAGCCGTAGTAAGATCGAACAAGCAAGAATCGGGGACTACTCCCGAAATTGCCAAAATACTTGAGGAGCTCACAAAGCGAATCAAAGCCAACGATAAGAAAGTAAAAACATATAATTCCAGGTTCGATCAAATCCCAAGGGCTCCACCCATGATAAAAGGGTTGGATTCCAAGAAATTCGTACAAAAGCCTTTTCCCTCGAGTGCAGCCCCAAAACCAATCCCCAAAATATTCCGTATGTCCGAAATCTCCAAATATAATGGTACGACCGATCCCAACGAGCACGTCACCTCTTACACATATGCCATCAAGGGTAACGATTTGGAAAACGATGAAATCAAATCCGTGTTGTTGAAAACATTCGGAGAGAACCTCTCGAAGGGGGCGAATATTTGGTATCATAACCTCCCACCAAATTCCATCAATGCATTTTCCATGTTAGCGGATTCATTTGTAAAAGCACACGCCGGTTCCATAAAGGTTGCAACGAGGAAATCAGAGCTTTTTAAAGAAAAACAAAGGGATAATGAAATGATGAGGCAGTTCGTGTCCCGATTTCAAATGGAACACATGGAATTGCCACCGGTCACAGACGATTGGGCCGTCCAAGCTTTTACTCAAGGGTTGAGCGAGCGAAGCTCGATGGCATCATGTCGGCTGAAACAAAATTTGATCGAGTACCTGGTAATAACTTGGGCAGATGTGCACAATCGATATCAATCAAAGATCAGGGTCGAAGACGACCAATTAGGAACTCATTCCGCATCCGCACATCCAAATAGATTGGTTATTAAAAACCAGAGGGACATCGATAGAGAACCGAGTCCGAACAGAGACCAATATCAACCATACGTCATAGATCGAATGAATAACGGCTTGGCATATAATGCCGCCCGAAACAATCGAAGGAGTGATCGAAGATAGAATTCTCGGGGACTGATGAGCAAGAATGTCTTTGACAAACATGCCGGTCCTAGAGAGGCACTTCGATTATCGGAGTATAAATTCAGCGTCGGTGCATCGAGTATTATATCGGCAATCAGAAGAATCAAAGATACTAGGTGGCCCAGACCCATGCAAACCGATCCTTCCCAAAGAAACCCAAATTCTATGTGTGAATATCATGGTACGCATAGACACAGGACCGAGGACTGCAGATAGTTAAGGGTGGAGGTAGCACGTCTATTCAGTAAAGGCCACCTTCGAGAATTCCTCAGTGATCGAGCCAATAATCATTTTAGAGAAAGGGACTCCAACAGAAAGGACAAACAAGAGGAACCTCAACATATCATTCACATGATCATCGGTGGGGTCGACACTCCACAGAGACTCGCACTCAAACGCACTAAGGTATCGGCCACAGGGGAAAAACGAACCCGAGATTATGTGTCCGAAGGCACTTTATCGTTCGAAAACGAAGAAGAAGAAGGCATCTCTCAGCCCCACAATGATGCTCTGGTAATTTCTATCCTATTAAATAAAGTTCAGGTTAAGCATGTTTTGGTGGATCTAGGTAGCTCTGCGAATATCATCCAATCAAGGGTCGTGGAGCAGCTCGGTCTGCAAAATCAAGTAGTGCCCACAGCTCGGGTCTTACACGGCTTCAATATGGCCAGCAAAATGACTAAAGAGAAAATTATTCTACCAGTGAACGTGGCTGGAACCATCCAAAACACAAAGTTCTACATAATCGAAGGCGACATGAGATATAATGCCCTACCCGGAAGGCCTTGGATCCACAACATGAGGGCAATACCTTCGACTCTCCAAAAAGTAATGAAATTCCCAACGTCGGACGATGTGAAAATAGTGTACGGGGAGCAGCATGCGGCGAAAGAAATGTTTGCAGTCGATGAGGTAACACCGATATCGACATTATCAGCCTTAGAAAGATCGAGCATTAGAAATGTATGAGAGGCCAAATAGCAATCACAACTGCCAGTATCGACCAAATCGGTGAAGCAGGAAACAGAAGATGACGAGGAAAATTTCCTGACCCCCCGAACTTTTATCATCCCCGAGGATTCTGACACCACCAAATCGACGGTCGAAGAGCTGGAACAAGTTATATTGATCGAACATCTGCCAGAAAGAAAGGTATACTTGGGAACGGGATTGACCCCCGAACTCAGGAAAAAACTTATTCAATTTCTTATTGATAACATAGATTGCTTTTCTTGGTCCCATGTAGACATGACAGGAATCCCACCATCGATAACAATGCACCGGCTGAGCTTGGACCCTAGGTTCATACCGGTAAAGAAAAATAGAATACCTTAGTCCGAGTTAAAGCACGCATTCATGAAAGACGATGTAAGTAAACTTCTCAAAATAGGGTCGATTCGGGAAGTAAAATATCCCGAATGGTTAGCTAATGTAGTTGTAGTCCCTAAAAAAGGGAACAAACTCAGAATGTGTATAGACTATAAAGATCTAAACAAAGCATGCCCCAAAAATTCTTTTCCACTGCCTAACATCGATTGGATGATCGATGCCATAGCCGGCCACGAGATCCTTACTTTTCTCGATGCCTATTCCGGGTACAATCAAATTCTAATGAACCCGGAGGATCAAGAAAAAACTTCATTTATCACTAAGTATGGAACATATTGTTATAATGTAATGCCCTTCGGGCTAAAAAATGCAGGAGCTACTTATCAATGCCTAATGAATAAAATGTTCGAAAAATAAATAGGTGAGTCGATGGAAGTTTATATTGATGACATGCTAGTCAAGTCCCTGCGCGCAGAGAACCATTTAACTCATTTGAAGGAGACGTTCGAGATTTTAAGGAAATACAACATGAAGCTCAACCCCGAGAAATGTGCTTTCGGGGTCGGCTCGAGCAAATTCCTTGGCTTCATGGAATCAAATCGGGGAATCGAGATCAACCCCGATAAAATCAAGGCCATCGAATACATCACCATCGTGGATAGTGTGAAAGCGGTGCAAAAGATAACCGGACGGATAGCTGCCCTAGGCCGATTCATTTCGAGGTCATCAGATCGAAGCCACAGATTTTTCTCTCTACTCAAAAAGAAGAACGACTTCGCTTGGACCCCGGAATGCCAACAAGATTTAGAACAATTGAAGCAATACCTGTCGAGCCTGCCACTGCTTCACACTCCGAAGACAGATGAAAGACTTTACTTATACTTGGCCGTATCGGAAATCACAGTAAGTGGCGTCCTAGTTCGAGAAGAGCAAGGTACATAATTTCCTGTTTATTACATAAGTCGAACCTTAGGAGAAGCAGATACTAGATATCCACACTTAGAGAGAAATTAACACTCGCACTGATAAGCGCTTCTAGGAAATTAAGACCATACTTTCAATGTCACCCCATATGCGTGTTGAAAACTTACCCACTTTGTAATGTTTTACACAAGCCCGAACTATCGGGCCGATTGGCCAAATGGGCCGTCGAGCTCAGCGGGTACGATATAAAATATCAACCCCGTACGTCCATCAAGTCTCAGATTTTAGCAGACTTCATGGCCGATTTCACGCCAGCCCTCGTACCCGAAGTTGAAAAAGAACTCTTGTTAAACTCGGGTACATCATTGGGGGTTTGGACCCTCTTCACAGATGGTGCTTCGAATGTGAAGGGGTCCGGGCTTGGCATCGTGTTGAAACCCCCCATGGGTGGCATCATTAGGCAGTCTATCAAAACTTCTAGGTTAACTAACATCGAGGCCGAGTATGAGGTCATGATTGCAGGTTTCGAGCTGGTAAAAAACCTGGGAGCAGAAATGATTGAAGCTAAATGTGACTCTTTACTGGTAGTAAACCAAGTAAACAAAACCTTCAAGGTTCGAGAAGGCAGAATGCAGAGGTATTTGGACAAGTTACAGGTAACTTTGCACCATTGTAAGGAATGGACTTTGCAGCATGTGCCTCGAGAACAAAACGGTGAGGCTGATGCACTCGCAAATTTGGGGTCATCGGTCGAGGAAGATGAGATCGATTAGGGGACTATCGTTCAACTCTCGAGGTCCGTAATCAAGGAGGGGCACGCCGAGATAAACTCCACAAGCTTAATCTTGGATTGGAGAAATAAGTATATTGAATATTTGGGAAACGAAAAACTCCCATCGAACCCTAAAGAGTCAAGGGCCCTACGAACCAAAGCTGCTCGATTCATGTTGGCTGAAGATGGAATATTGTACAGAAGGACGTTCGATGGACCATTGGCAGTATGCTTGGGACCAGGAGACACCAATTATGGTTTACGAGAGGTCCATGAAGACACTTATGGGAACCACTCCGGCGCCGAATCACTGATTCACAAAATCATCAGAGCAAGATATTACTGGGATAGCATGGAAAGGGATACTAAGGAGTTTGTTCGAAGATGAGATAAATGTCAAAGGTTTGCACCGATGATCCATCAACCCGGGGAACAACTTCATTCAGTCCTATCCCTATGGCCATTTATAAAATAGGTGATGGATATCGTCGGCCCCCTGCCATCGGCCCTAGGTAAAGCTAAATTTATTTTATTTATGACTGACTATTTCTCTAAATTGGTTGAAGCACAGACATTCGAGAAAGTAAGAGAAAAAGAGGTTATAGATTTCATCTGGGATCACATCATATGTCGATTCGGGATACCCGCAGAAATAATATGCGATAATGGCAAGCAATTTATCGGCAGTAAAGTAACAAAATTTCTCGAAGATCATAAAATAAAAAGGATATTATCGACACCGTATCACCCCAGTGGGAACGGACAAGCCGAATCAACAAACAAGACTATCATCCAAAACTTGAAAAAAAGGTTGAACGATGCCAAAGGGAAATGGAAAGAAATTCTGCCCGAAGTCATATGGGCATATCGAACAACATTGAAGTCCAGTACAGGATCAACTCCATTTTCTTTAGTGTATGGCTCCGAAGCGTTAATTCCAATCGAAGTTGGAGAACCCAGCGCAAGGTTTCGACATGCATCGGTGAAATCAAACCATGAGGCAATGAACACTAGCCTTGAATTATTAGATGAAAAATGAGAAGCGACACTCGTTCGAATGGCTGCACAAAAACAACGAATCGAAAGGTACTACAATAGAAGAAACAACCTTCGCCACTTCAGGATTGGGAACTTAGTCCTAAGGAAGGTCACCATCAATACTCGAGATCTTAATGAAGGGAAGCTCGGCCTAAATTGGGAAGGACCCTATCAGGTCCTCGATATAGTCGAAAATGGATCTTATAAACTTGGAACGATGGATGGCAAACCATTATCGAACAACTGGAACATATCACTCCTCAAACGATATTATTGTTAAGGTATGATTCTCTTTTTCCTTTTGCCCATATATACATATTCGAAGCTAACCCATCGCAGGAGTTCGATCAAAGACCTCGATACCTCAGGTTTTAAAGTACGCGTTGTACTCTTTTTCCCCTTAGATCGTCTTTTATCCCAAATAGATTTTCCCAGCGAGGTTTTTAACGAGGCAACAACCATGTGCTACATGAGGGCAATTCAACAGTATCTGAGGCTTCTTCATAATCAACCTCGAATACTGGGGGGGGGGGCATTAGCCCTCAAATATATCAAGTTCTGAGGCAAGAAAGATATTTCATAACAACAGGGTTCCAATAGGAAAAGTTGTAAGAGCCAAATGGTCAAAACTAACCATGCTCGTGTAGTTGGCCCGAGCGCTGACGCAAAACATGAACACATGTATAATGACTTGCAAAGAGAAGTTCTCTTCTATACCGATATCTTATATCCAAGCAAAACTCCTCTATTTCGAGATTTATTATGCAAACAGGATCGAGTTTGAATCATTCACTCGACCATTACGCCTATAGGCTACTTTTATTTTGAGTTCGAACAAGCACTCACTCGACCATTACACCTACGGGCTACATTACTTCGAGTTTGAATCATTCACTCAAACATTAAGCTTACGGGCTACATTACTTCAAGTTCGAATCATTCACTCGACCATTATGCCTACGGGTTACTTTTATTTTGAGTTCGAGCAAGCACTCACTCGATCATTACGCCTACAGGCTACATTACTTTGAGTTCGAATCATTCACTCGACCATTATGCCTACGGGCTACTTTTATTTCGAGTTCGAGCAAGAAGTCACTCGACCATTACGCATACTGGCTACATTACTTCGAGTTCGAATCATTCACTCGACCATTACGCCTACAGGCTAATTTTATTTTGAGTTCGAGCAAGCACTCAGTCGACCATTACGCCTACGGGCTATATTACTTCGAGTTCGAACCATTCACTCGAACATTAAGCCTACGGGCTATTTTTACTTCGAGTTCGAACCATTCACTCGAACATTAAGCCTACGGGCTATTTTTACTTCGAGTTCGAATCATTCACTCGAACATTAAGCCTACGGGCTATTTTTATTTCGAGTTCAAGCAAGCACTCACTCGATCATTACGCCTACGGACTACATTACTTCGAGTTCGGATCGTTCACTCGACTGCTAAGCTTAAGGGCTACATCACTTCAAGTTTGAGTAAGCGCTCACTCGGTTACAAAGGCTACAGAGTCCAAATTTGATCAAGTTGCCTAAATCCTTGTGAATATATTCATAAGGCGTAAATAAAATATTCACAAGACAGGAAATAGAACGGAAGCAAGTCGGCAAAAAAGGGATATTTTTATATACAAGATTGCTTACATAATTGATTACAACATAAAAATTAAGGACTAAGCTTCTTGGTTATCCCCAGGAGCGGTATCTTCTCTATCGGGCTCCACCCCGTTCTCGGACCCGCTCTTACTCCTATTATCATCATCGTTATCATCGTCATTGTCATCGGAAACCAAGGCTTCAGCTTCGGCTTCAAGTTCTTTGTCCCTTTTAATCTCTTCAGCGAGGTTGAAACCTCGAGCATGGATCTCCTTGAGAGTCTCCCTCCGAGATCGGCACTTAGTAAGTTCAGCGACCTAATGTGCTCGAGTATCAGTGGTCTCGGCTGCCTCTCTTGTTTGGACCTGGACAGCTTCAGCTTGGGCCCGATAGATGACCACGAGTGCATCCGCATCGGCCTTTGAGTTTTCGGTGTCAGTTTCGGCCTTTGCAAGTTCAGAGGCCAACCGAGCCTCGAGCTCCTCTATTCTTCTTGCTTGGACCGAGCCTTTCTCCTTCATTTTTTGGAGTTGGTTTTCGGCCGATGACAATTGGGCTCGAGCAGTTTCTTTCTCTGCAGAAAAGCGGTCCATTCCTTCTTTCCACTCCAAAGACTCCACTTTTATCACATCGACTTCTTCACGGAGTTTTCCGATCATCGCAATTTTATGCTGCAACTGTGAGACCAAAAAATTAACTATCATTCCGGTATCGAACCCATAGGCTTTTAAAAGTATTATTACCTGCTCGGAAAGATCGATCCGATCTTGGTGAGCCTTGGCGAACTCGGCTCGGAGGTCCTTTATTTCTTCCCCCATTTGTCCTAAGAGGAGTTTTAGGGAGTTCCTCTCCTCCGTAACCCGTTAAAGCTCGGCCTCGTATTGACGCAGCTTGTTTCGGGACCGAGAACATGATTCTCGATGAATTGCTACTGCCTTCAAAGAAAGAAGAAACGAAGTTAGAAAAGAAAAGCAAACTTAAAGGTAACGCCATATAATTTAAGGCTTACCTGATTCAAAGCCTGCTGCACTCCGTGAAAAAGATCTGATCAGTCACTCGTACCGGTAGTGTCCTCGACACTGATAAACATGTCACAAAATGGATCCTCTCCATCATGAGGCCTATATAATTTGAGGGCCCCCAAAGCTTAGGCCTCCCTAATCACCCCTATGGAAAAAGTAGGAAAGGTGAGCGAGTCTTCGATTGCTACTACCTCAATTGAATCACCTGCGGCATTCTCTTCGGTTCGAAAAGATTCGAGAAGAGTCCCTTCAGATGTATCCCCCATCTGTTGGCTTCGATGGGAAGCGTCTTCGATCTCCAATAACTTGGGGACTCTGCCCGAATCTTTCTCCGATATATCCTCAGTTCGAGGTGGAGCCTTATGAACCACCATCGATCCAGCTGCCTGTGGAACGTCGGTGGTCTTCTTTGTTCGGGCTGCCAGCGCAGACCCATCATTCTCTTCTTCTTCATCCCTCAGACGCAGAACCGATTCTACGGTCAAAGGAACGATATTCTTGTTCGGCTTACGAGCCGTCCTTTTCTTCGGTTTCTGATCTTCAAGGACGGGGGCTCTTTTCCTCTTGTTATCTTTCACTGGCTTTGGAACAGAGGCCGAAGCCTCTTCCTCGACGGATGAGGGCCTCAAAATCGCACCTTTGCCCATACCTACACACGAAAATTTTTATTAAAGTCTGTGAAAAGCATTTTATTCAAATTATCAAAAGATACGAAAAAGGTGCTTACCGTGATTTTTGGCCTCCCATCAGCCCTTAGACAAGTCGCGCCATGAGCGCTCGGCGTAGGAAGAGGTCAAAACCAGATCACGTACTCAGTTCTTGAGATCGGGTACTACGCTGGGCATCCAGGGAACCGCTGCATCACAAAAAGAGAATATTGGTGAAGGAAATGAAAGGATAAAATAGTAGGATATAATAGCAGAATTACACTTACGCTACATGTTCCACTCCTCGAGAAAAGGTATCTTTTCGATCGGAATCAGGTCTGAAGTCCTTACTCGAACGAATCTTCCCATCCAGACTCGATCCTTATCCTCGTCTATACTCGAGAACAAAGCCTTGGTAGCTCGACGTTGGAGTTTTATTAACCCTCCTTGAAAAAGGCGAGGACGGTATAATCAGACAAGGTGATCGAGGGTGAAATGCATCCCCCTCGATTTTACTCACAAAATATCGGATCAAAATAACGATCCGCCAAAAGGAAGAATGTATCTGGCCTAGGGTTATAAGGTATTTGCGACAAAAATCTATGATAATGGGGTCAAGGAGACCTAACGTGAAAAGGGTAAGTATACACGCTTAAAACCCTCTCACGTGAGTAGTAATATCCTCTTCGGGAGACGGCACTACCACTTCTTTGTTCTCCCAGTTACAATCTTTTTTTATCCGCTCGATGTGCTCCTGGGTTATCGAACAAATATATCTCGATACGGGCTCACATCAGCCAGGGACCGGCGAACCTTTATCTAGTTTGAAATAGGAGGTAAGAACACACGTCGCCGGAATACACTCCTCAGGCCGTGGATCCACCGGTGTTTTGTTGGCGACGGATTGGAAAGAAGAAGCTTTGTCTTTTTGGGGGACGATTTTTAATGTCTTCACCATTTTGGATTCAAAAAAGGTAACAAAGATTTGTTCTTTTAGAAGAAGAATTTTGCAAAGAAGAATCACAGATTTGCAAATAAACTCAGAGAGAACGAAAAAGAACTTAGGGAATTTGGAAGATTGAAGATGTAAAAGTGGTAAATGATAAAAGGAAGGGCAATTTATAGATTAAAGCAATGGCAGTTCAGTATCAGCGGTGGCCGACCACCGTCTGACAAGTATTAAATGCCTTGAAAGACTAAATTGACGGGACAACTATCACGTACGTCATGGTCGA
>AWOL01S0053875.1:0-23924 GCA_000715115.1 Nicotiana otophora | reverse complement strand
GGGTCATGTAGTGTTGAGTGAGGGGATCAAGGTAGATCCGAAGAAGATTGAAGCAGTGCAGAATTGGCCCAGACTGTCCTCAGCTACGGAGATCCAGAGTTGTCTTGTCTTGGCGGAGTATTACCGTCGATTTGTAGAGGGTTTCTCGTCTATTGCAGCACTTATGGCCAGATTGACCCAGAAGGGTGCTCCATTCAGGTGGACCGAGAAGTANACCGCCAATCGGGCAGTTACCACTGATTAGTTGGGAAGTTAACGTCACGAAAATGAGGTAACTAGAACTATTATATTGTAGTTTTATTTATATATACGAGATGGGTTTTATTCTATATGTTACAGCCCTCAGCGGCAAGTCAAAAGTTATGAGTTGACTCTTATCTCTCCCCGAGATAGTATCTTATTATTATTATTACGTTTCATTGCAGCCTTACATACTCGGTACATTCTTCGTACTGACGCCCCTTTTTCTGAGGCAATGTGTTTCATGCCACGCAGGTGTAGATAGGCGAGGTGAGGACCATCCACTGTAGGCTGCCTCCAGATATTAGCTTTTGGTTGGTGAGGTCCACATCTTCCTGGAGTATTGCGGAGTCACGTTCTATATATGCTACTTTGTTTTATGAGGATATCAGGGACCCTGTCCTGACTTATATATTTTGGTCATGTATTCTTAGATATTTTGCAGACAGTGTCCTGTGTATAGCTTTAGGTATGACATGTCAACAGCCTTGTCGGCCCCTATGTATATATATAAATCTTTTTGAATTAGTTATGTGAGTTAAGTTCTAATATTGTTAATTACATATATAGATGTGGCCTATCATGGCCCGTGACGAGTCTTATAGAAAACAAAAAAATAAGGTACGTGGAGCTCGGTTGAGTAGGCACCGGGTGCCAGTCGTGGCCCTCTGATTTGGGTCGTGACAATGAGCAGCACCTGAGGACCATGCTTCACACCTTAAGGGAGAAGAAGTTGTATGCAAAATTTTCAAAAATGTGATTTATGGCTAGAGTTAGTGGCATTTTTGGGTCATGTAGTGTTGAGTGAGGGGATCAAGGTAGATCCGAAGAAGATTGAAGCAGTGCAGAATTGGCCCAGACTGTCCTCAGCTACGGAGATCCAGAGTTGTCTTGTCTTGGCGGAGTATTACCGTCGATTTGTAGAGGGTTTCTCGTCTATTGCAGCACTTATGGCCAGATTGACCCAGAAGGGTGCTCCATTCAGGTGGACCGAGAAGTATGAGGAGAGCTTTCAAAAGCTCAAGACTGCTTTGACTACAGCCCCAGTGTTGGTGTTGCCTACTGGTTTGGGGCCCTATATGGTATATTATGATACGTCGAGCACTGGTCTCGGTGCAGTATTGATGCAGGATGGCAGGGTGATTGCCTGCGCATCTAGATAGCTGAAGGTGCATGAGAAGAATTATCATGTCCACGATCTAGTTAGCAGCTATTGTTCATGCCTTGGAGATCTGGAGACATTATTTGTATAGTGTCCCTTGTGAGGTTTCAACCGATCACTGGAGTCTACAACATCTGAGGATCTTAACTTGCGGCAGTGGAGATGGTTGGAGCTGCTTAAGGATTATGACATCACCATTCTCTATCATCATGGGAAGGCCAATGTGGTGGCTGATTCCTTGAGTCGCAAGGCGAAGAGTTTTGGCAGTTTAGCATATCTACCAATAGTAGAGAGGCCTTTAGCCTTGAATGATCAGGCCTTAGCCATCTAGTTTGTCAGATTGGATATTTCTTAGCCGAGCCGAGTTTTGGCTTGTGTGGTTTCTCAGTCTTCGCTTTATGATTGAATCAGAGAGCGTCAATTTGATTACCCCCATCTGCTTGTCCTTAAGGACATGGTTAAGCACTGTGATGCCAAGGAAGTCACTATTAGGGATGACAGTTTATTATGGATGCAGGGCAGGCTATGTGTGCCTAATGTAGGTAGTTTGCGTGAGTTGATTCTCCATGAGGCTCACAGTTCGTGGTACTCCATTCATCCAGGTGCCGCAAAGATGTGTTAGGATTTTAGGCAGCACTATTGGTGGTGGCAGATGAAAAAGGACATAGTTGAATATATAGCTTATAGCTTAAATTGTCAGCATGTGAAGTATGAGCATCAACGATCGAGTGGATTTCTTCAGAAGCTACAGATTCCGGAATGTAAATGGGAATGGATCACTATGGATTTCTTTGTTGGGCTCCCACGGACTCAGAGGAAGTTCGATGCAGTTTGGGTGATTGTGGCTAGACTTACCAAGTCAGCTCAATTCCTTCCTATGGTGACTACTTACTCTTCGGAGCAGCTGGCTCGGGTTTACATTTGTGAAATTGTCAGGCTTTATGTCATACCGGTATCTATTATCTCTGATCGGGATATATAGTTTACATCGCAGTTCTGGAGAGCGGTACAGCGTGAGTTGTGAGTTGGTACTCGGGTGGAGTTGAGTATAAAATGTCACCCTCAGACAGACGGACAGTCCAAGCGCACTATTTAGATATTGGAGGATATGCTTTGGATGTATGTGTGATGGATTTTGGGTGTTCTTGGGATCAGTTCTTTCCACTTGCAGAATTTGCCTACAACAACAGTTATCAGGCGAGCATTTAGATGGCCCCGTATGAGGCTTTGTATGGTAGACGGTGTCGGTCTCCAGTGGGTTGGTTCGAGCCGGGCGAGGCTAAGCTATTGGGTACAGACTTAGATCGGGATGCTTTGGAAAAAGGTTAAATTGATTCAGGATTGACTTCATATAGCCCAGTCAAAGCAGAAGAGTTGTGCGGATCAAAAGGTTTGCGACGTTGCATTCATGGTTGGGGAACAAGTCTTGCTCCGGGTTTCGCCCATGAAGGGTGTTATGAGGTTCGGAAAGAAGGGCAAGTTGAGCACTAGGTATATCCGGCCTTTTGAGATTCTTGAGAGGCTTAGAGAGGTGGCTTACAGACTTGCACTATCACCTAGTCTCTCTGCAGTTCATCCAGTATTCCATGTTTCCATGCTCCGGAGGTATCACGGCGATCCGTCTCATGTGTTAGCCTTCAGCTCAATCCAGTTGGACAAGGATCTATCTTATATTGAGGAGTCGGTGGCCATTTAGGATAGGCAGATTCGAAAGTTGAGGTCAAAGAGCATCGCTTCAGTGAAGGTTCAGTGGGGGGGTCATCTGGTCGAAGAGGGGACTTGGGAGACCGAACATGATATGTGCAACTGTTATCCTCATCTTTTCACCACTTCACGTATGTCTCTATACTCGTTCGAGGACGAGCGTTTGTTTTAAGAGGGGGAGGATGTTACGACCCGGCCGGTTGTTTTGATAGTATTAGCCACGAACCCCTAATTATTGCTCCCTTTACTTCATTTTCGGGTTATGTAACTGCCTGGAGGATTTGTTTTTGGTTTTGGAGTGAAATGGGGCACATGGTCCTTAAAAGGGGAAGTTTAAGTTGTAGGATTTTACTGTAGTTTGAAATGGAGTTTCGACGATTCCAATAGCTCTGTAGGGTAATCTTGATCTTAGGAGCATGTCCAAATGTTGATTTGGAGGTCCGTATGTCATTTTTGCATCAAATGGCGAAAGGTGGAAATTGAATGCTTTTTGGAAGGATTGATCGGTAGTGGACTTTTTGATATCGGGGTCGGATTCTAATTTCGGAAGCCGGAGGAGTCCGTAATGTCTGTCATGACTTGTGTGCAAAAGTTTAGGTCAATCGGACTTGATTTGATAGGTTTCGGCAGATGTAGAAGTTTAAAGTTGTAAAGTTCATTAGGCTTGAATCGATGTGCAATTCGTGTGTTTAGTGTTTTTGGATGTGATTTAGAGACTCAACTAAGTTCGTATGATGTTTTAGGACTTAATGGTGTATTTGTTTGAGGTCCTGGGGGCCTCGGGTGGTTTTCGGATGGTTAACGGATCAGTTTAGACTTTGGAGAATGGCTGAAGTGCACCAGCTCTAATGTAATCGCTCCTGCGCAAGATTGACCGCAGGTGCGAGCTTGCAGAAGCGAGCATTTGGGCGCAGATGCGGGGCTGGATGAAATGGCATGTGGTCACAGGTGCGGTGTGAAGGAAGCAGAAGCGGAGTCACTTCTGCGGAAGAGTGCTCGCAGAAGCGGCCGGGAGGCCCGCAAAAGCGAGTCCGCACGAGCAGATGAAGAGACCGCAGGAGCGAGGGAAACCGTAAAAGTGCATATGTTCTCGCTTCTGTGACGCCGCAGATGCGCC
The DNA here is from genome assembly GCA_000715115.1 of Nicotiana otophora. Taxonomy (NCBI): domain Eukaryota; kingdom Viridiplantae; phylum Streptophyta; class Magnoliopsida; order Solanales; family Solanaceae; genus Nicotiana; species Nicotiana otophora. The sequence continues at coordinate 19,701 of AWOL01S0053875.1, read as the reverse complement.
TAAGTTTCCGCAGAAGCGGAAGTGCTGGACAAAACACTTAAATACAAGGGTTCACAATTTTGCTTCATTTTAAAAATTTTGAGCTCGGGTCTTGGCAATATTTGGGAGCATTTTCGATGGATTTCTTGAGGTAAGTCTCTTGTACTCATTTTTTATCAATAATCTTGTTTCCCCATTCATTTCCCGCCTAGTTTGTGTGTATTTAAGGTGGAGTTTGGGAGTTTGAGGATAGGGATTTGGAGAGTTTAATTTTGGGATTTGAGTGGCGAGTTTGTGGCGAATTTGAGTAATTTTGGCATGAGTGAACTCGATATTGAATGGGTATTCATATTTTGTGAACTTTACCCGATTTCAAGACGTGGGCCCAGGTCGACTTTTTGGGGCGATTTTTCAATATTTTTGTTAAAGTCATAGTTTCATTATTTAAATTAATTTCTTGTAGTTGTATTTATAATATGTAATTACTTTTGGCTAGATTTGGGTCGTTCAGAGTTGGAAAGTCGAAGGAAAGGCATTCTCATTGACTGATCTGAGGTTGATTGAGCTTGCGTACACTGGCTAATTGTGGAGATTCCGGTTCTTACTGAGTAGTCTTCTTTCAAATTCCTTAACTGAATTGCCTTAGCATGTGTCGCTGTCATGTTTAGTCTAGTATTGCATGTCTACGTGTCTTAACCTTTACTTGAAATTTGTGCAACATGCTTATGTGAATTTCTTGTTTCCGTGATCTTGTATTCAGTCTTTAATTGTATGATTCCTTATTGTAAGCTCGTTGTTCCATAGGTTATGAGTTGTATATTTACTTTTGGGACTACAAGGCGGTACCTCGGGAGATCCCTCGTTGCATATTTACTTTTGGGACTACTAGGCGGTACCTCGAAAGATCCCCCTATTGTGCATTTATATTTGGGACTACGAGGCGATACCTCGGGAGCGCCCCTATTGTTTTCCTCTATTTTCTGTGTTGTTACCTTTCTGAAATTGCTCGTTGTTCATTTCTCAGTCACTTCATTGTATTATTATATTTTCTGCCTCATTACCTTTTATTCCAGTATGGCCTTGACCTCGTCACTACTCTACTGAGGTTAGGCTTGGCACTTACTGGGTACCGTTGTGGTGTACTCATACTACACTTCTGCACATCTTTTTGTGCAGATCCAGGTTCTTCCTACCAGGCCAGATACAGTGAGTTGGACCATACGTGGAGACTTAAAGGTATATCTGTCAGCGTCCGCATACTTCGGAGTCCCCCTCTATCCTTACTATGTTGTTTTTTCCTTATTTTCTTTAGACTCTGATGTATAGAGACACTTAGTATTTTCTCTTAGAAGCTTGTGACTTGTTTCTACCATGTTTTGGGAGTTGTAAATTAATTGAATCGCAGATTGTATTTATATTTCATATGTTGAGATTTGAGTTCAATTTTATATTCAGCTATTCCGCAAATTGTTAGGCTTACCTAGTCTTAAAGACTAGGTGCCACCATGATACCCTAAGGAGGGAAATTGGGGTCGTGACATTTATTCTCTTCCCACCTAGATGCACCACAAACTTTGCAAAATTCAAGAAACTCATCATCCTTCCTATATAACATGTAGTCATTCTTACAGGCATCAATCTTCGTGTAAGAAAGCCCAAGGTCCAGAATTATCTTCTTTTCTTCATAATATGAAGCTGACAAGTTTGATTCATGAGGTAATAAATCTTCCTTCAACATCTTCAACAACATTATAAATGACTCATTACTCCAACGACCAATACTTTTAATGTGCAGCAATTTAATCACAGTAGAAAATTTAAAATATTTTGAACCTTGGTACAGTGGTTGATCAAAATCCTTTAAGGGCCTATAAAATTTTTCTACTTCATGATTTGATTCCCTCAACAAAATCATCACCACCAGTTTCCATACTGTCTCTATCGAAATTAGGGTATAAATCTCTTAAAATCCCATGGATTTCATCTTCACCATCACTATTGTCATGACCCCAATTTCCCACCTTAGAATGTCGTGGTGGCACCTAGTCTCTAAGCCTAACATTCATTGTTAGCTTAACAAAATAATGAAAATAAAATAATGAAATAAATCAATAAAGCTCATAATAACTCCAAAATGGAATATCAACAACATAATCCCCAACATCGGTGGAACTGAGTCATAAGCTCTACACAATGCTATAAAATCTCTAATTTAACACTGTATGATAAAAGGATAAACAATAATGAGAAGATAGCAGAAGGTGACTCTGAGGCCTACGGACGTCGAGCATATATACCTTGAAGTATCCGGAAATAGATGAATGATCACTAGCGCCCGACACGAGCAGATGTACTTGGATATGCACAAACCTTTAGCAGAAGCTTAGTATGAGTATACCACAACGGTACCTAGTAAGTATCAAGCCTAAACTCGGTAGAGTAGTGAAGAGGTCAGGTCAAGACACCTACTAGGATAAGAAAACTGAACAAAATATAGCATTGTCAAATAACGGATAGCGAGGAGGTAAATGAAAGACAAGTAGTTCAGTAATGTAAGCTAACAACGAAAATTTAAGCGGTAAAGTCAGCAAGTAGTGAACACATGATGAAACGACAAGTAATCAAACATGGATAATTTCAAGTAAGACAATGAAGAAAACAACAAGAACTATTCAACCAACAACCCTCTTTTAGCATGGAATATATAACAAGAATCACAATCGAGGTACCACGCCTCATATTCACATTTTACAATTTCAATCACAATCTCTCATTTAATCACCATGTGAGCCTTGCATTTATTTTAAAATATTTTTCCGAAATAGCTACACGCGTTTTAGCCCCCTTATCTCACCATGTGGCTTCAAGTAATACTCTTACTAGCAACAGGTGTATAAATCCCACCTTATCTCACTGCATACGTATCAATCCATATCCTTATACCACCGCATACATTTCAATATCACAACACAATAATCAACTCGCACCACATGTGCCGATATGCCACAACACTTGCCAAAATCAACAATACCAATGTTACCACAACGTATAGCCCATGGCTCAATCACAAGTGTACAAGAATCTCAATAGTGACAAAATAAATGAGGAATTCTCAACAAGAAAAGATATCTCAACAATTTAACAACTTCAACTTTAATGTGATAATGGCTTCCACAACTTCAACTTCAATAATCCAACAAGAAGATATTCCATGTAATAACAATCTTCAAGTAAAGAGCAATTTAACAATAAAGGAGTAACAAGACAATAAGAGAGGTAGTAACTTCAACTAAAGTATATGCGAGCAATTACATCAACGAAGTATAGAACAAATACTACCAATGACAATTAGAGCATGTGAGAGGAAATTTAACAATGAAAGATGTAACATGTTATAACAAATTCTATTAAATGTATGGAAGAAGCTTAAAAGTCTAAACCGGTCAAAATACCACATAGTACAATTAACACACAACAACCCAAATCCTAAGGAGTAGTTCCCTCACACAAAGTTAGGCAAGACACTTACCTCAACTAGGCCAAATCAACCCTCGAAAATAGATTTTTCCCCTAAAATTCGCCTCCACACGGCTCAAATCTAATAAAAATGACTTAATATCATCAAACAATGTAAGGGAAACTAATTACAATAGATAAAACTTTGATCTTTTCACAATTCTCCAAAAATCAATAATAGTCAACACCCCAAGCCCGCCTGATCAAAACCCGGGTCCAAGGGTAGATTTTGAATACCCATAACCCCACGAGTCCATATATGTATTTTGTTTTTAAATCCGAGTCCAAATCGACTCTCAAAACTCAAATCTTCATTTTTCAAAACATTAACAAAAATCCCTAATTTTCCTCTTTGATTTTCATAAATTTAATGTTAAATATAAGATATAATCATGAAGTATAGTTGGAATTTGATTTAAAATCACTTAACTAATGTTTATAAATGAAAATCCCCTGTCCAAATCGCCTCCTACTGAGTCTAGGGTTCTAAAATATAAAAATTGAGACTTAATCCCGACTTTCTAACCCTTATGTTCAGTTGCTGATATCGCAATTGCAACACTGGGTTCGCAATTGCAAAAGAAATCTCGCAAATGTGGCTACTGACAACATAAGGGGAACTTCACAAATGTGACAACGGGTTCGCAATTGCGAACCGTGTTCCCATCACAAATGCGACAAATTATATCGCAATTGCTATTCTACCCAAATCTGCCTATGTTCGCAATTGCGAGTGAGGCACCACAATTGCAATACCTGGCCCTCACCTGCTCACTCGCAATTGCAAGGATGGTGCTCACTATTGCGACATCAGAGACACCAGCACACCATCAACCTGTTTTCAGTCCAAACCATTCTGTAACACGTCCGAAACTCATCTGAGCCCTCGGGGCTCCAAACCAAACATCCACACAAGTCTAAGAACATCATACGAACTCGCTCGCTTGATCAAAACACAAAAATAACATCTGAAACTATGAATCGGACATCAAAACGCATGAATTTCAAAGAAGAGTTTAAGAACATCTAGAATTGCAACCAAGCATCTGAATCCTATCAAATCAACTCCAAATGACACCAAATTTTGTAGACAAGTTCTAAATAGCATAACAGACCTATTCCAAGTCCCAAAATCAAATTCCAAACCCGATATTCAAAAGTCAATCTACGGTCAAACTTAAAATATCTTCTAAACCTCAAATTACCAACTTTCGGCAAAACAACACAAATCAATCTACGGACCTCAAAATTTGATTCAGTCACACGCCCAAGTGCAAAATCACGATATAAACATATCGGGGCCATCAAAATACAGTTCCGGGGTCATTTTCACAAAAGTCAAACTTTGATAAATATTTCTAACTTACGCTTATAAACCAAGAACCAAAGGGTCCAAATCAACCCAAAACCTTCTCGAAACGAAACTAACCAACCTCGCAAGTCATAAAACAAAAAATAAACATGTATGAAGTATAGAAATAGATAACGGGGCACAAATACACAAAATGACCGATCGGGTCATTACATTCTCCCCTACTTAAAATAATCGTTCATCCTCAAACGTGCATAGAGATATACCCGGAGCGATGAAAAGGTGAGCATAATGACTTCACATGTCGTGCTCGGTATCCCAGGTCGCCTCCTTGACTGGATGACCCCTCCATTGAACCTTTACTGAAGTAAGGTTATTTGACCTCAACTTTCGAACCTGCCTGTCAAAGATGGCCACTAGCTCCTCAACATAAGCCAACTCCTTGTCCAATTGGATTGAGCTAAAGTCCAATACATGGGACGGACTGCCATAATACTTTCGGAGCACAGAAATATGGAACACCGGCACTAGATGATCTACCGATAAGCTAGGTGGAAATGCAAGCTTGTAGGCCACCTCACCAACTCTCTCAAGGATCTCAAAAGGACAAATATACCTAGGGCTCAAATTCCCCTTCTTCCCTAACCTCATCACACCTTTCATGGGTAAAACCCGCAGAAAAACCCTCTCTCCTAGCATAAATGCTACATCACGAACCCTCCAATGAGTGAAACTCTTCTACCTAGACTGTGTTATACGAAGCCGATCCTGAATCAACTTGACTTTCTCTAAGGCATCCCAAACCAAAGCAGTGCCCAACAACCTAGCCTCTTCCGACTCAAACCAACCGACTAGAGAACAGAATCGTTTCCCATATAGGGCCTCATAAGGAGCCATCTGTATACTCGAATGAGAGCTGTTGTTGCAAGCGACCTCTGCAAGCGGTAGGAACTGATCACATAAAACCCTAAAATTCATAACACAAGCGTGTAAAATATCCTCCAAAATTCGAATGTTGCGCTCGGACTACTCGTCCGTCTGGGGGTGAATGTTTTTACGAAACTCAACCTTTGTGCCAAACTCATGTTGCACGACTCTCTAGAAATACGATGTGAATTGCATGCCTCGATCGGAGATAATAGACACCGGCATGCCATGGATTCGAACAATCTCTCGGATATTGATCTAGGCAGGCTGCTCTGAAGAATAGGTGGTCAGATTTATTCAAAGTCCGTAGGAGCCCAACAATGGAATCCATGGTAATACGCTCCTACTTCCACTCGGGAATCTCAAGTCTCTAAAGTAAACCGCCTAGCCTCTGATGCTCGTACTTCACCTGCTGGCAGTTCAAGCACCGATCCACATACACCACTATATCTTTCTTCATTATTTTCCACCAATAGTGTTGCCTCAAATCCTGATACATCTTAGCTGCACCAGGATGAATGGAGTACTACAAACTATGGGCCTCATCAAGAATTAACTCATGCAGCCCAATCACATTGGGTATACATATCCGGCTCTACATCCGCAACACCTCGTTATCTCCAATAGAAACCTCCTTGGCATCATTGTGCTAGATTGTATCCTTGAGTACAAGCAAATTGGGGTCATCATACTGATGCTCTCATACAAAGAAGACCGAGAAATCACGCAATCAAGGACCCGACTAGGCTCCAAAACATCCAATCTCACAAACTAATTGGCCAAAGCCTAAACATCCCTAGCTAGTAGCCTATCTACTGCAGGTAAGTATGCCAAACTACCCATACTCTCTGCCTTTCTACTCAAGGCATCGGCCACCATATTGGCCCTCCCGGGATGATACAAAAGAGTAATATCATAGTCTTTCAGCAACTCTAACCATCTTCGTTGTCGCAAATTAAGATCTTTTTTCTTGAACAGATGCTGGAGACTCTGATGGTCTGTATAGACCTCACATGGAACACCGTATAAATAGTGCCTCAAAATCTTCAATGCATGAACAATAGCTGCCAATTCCAATTCGTACATCGGATAATTCTTCTCATGAACCTTCTGCTGCCGAGACGCATAGGAAATTACCCTACCATCTTGCATCAACACCGTGCCAAGACAAACACATGAACCAAGCTAGAACTCACACTTGGAGAAGTTTGCATATAACTCTTCTCCCTCAAGGTCTGGAGCATGATCTTCAAATGCTGCTCATGATACTCCCAGCTGCGAGAATGTACCAAGATGTCGTCTATAAACACAATGATGAATGAGTCGAGATATGGATGGAATACATTGCTCATCAGATGCATAAATGTTGCTAGGGCGATGGTTAGCCCAAATGACATCACTAGAAACTCGTAGTGACCATACCGAGTCCTGAAAGCAGTCTTCGGAATATCCAAATCTCGAATCCTCAGCTGATGATACCCTGACCTCAAATTAATCTTCGAGAACACTCTAGCACCTGAAGTTGGTCAAATAAGTCATCAATACGTGGTAGTGCATAGTACCATCCTTATTCTCCACGAACAAAACCGGAGCACCCCAAGGTAACGCACTAGGCTAGATGAAACCCTTATCAAGCAAATCTTGCAGCGGATCCTTTAACTCCATCAACTCCACTGGTACCATACGGTATGGTGGAATAGAAATGGTCTGAGTTCCTGGTACCAGGTCAATACCAAAATAGATATCCCTATCGGGCGGCATGCCTGTTAGATCTGCTGGGAGCACATCTGGGAAATCCCTCGCTACCAGAGTTGACTTAACGGAAGGAGTATTAGTACTAACATCTCTCACAAAGGCTAGATATGATACTTCACACCCCTTCTCAACTATCTGATGTGCCTTAAGGAAGGACACAACCCTGCTAGGAATATAATCCAATGTACCCCTCCACTCCAACCACGGAAAACATGGCATAGCTAGTGTCACAGTATTAGCTTGACAATCTAGAATAGCTTGATAAGGAGACAACTAGTTCATGCCCAAGATCACATCAAAGTCTACGATATTGACTAACAATAGATCAACTCTGGTCTCAAAACCACCAATAACAACTAAACACGATCGATACACACGGTACATATAAATAGAACCTTCCACAAGCGTGGACACATATACAGGAGAACTCAAAGAATCACGAGACATATCCAAATACGGAGCAAAGTAAGATGACACATATGAATAAGTGGATCCTGGATCAAATAAGACGGATGCATCCCTATGACCAATCAGAACCATACCTATGATGACAACATCCGATGCAACCGCCTCCGTCGTACCAGGAAAAGCATAGAAGCGAGTCTGACTTCCCCCTCTAGGGTGACCTCTACCCGCCTGACCTCCACCCCTAGCTAGAGGTAGGTGGAGCGGCAACTAGAGCATCAGTTCCTCACCATATATCTGATATCACCACACTTAAAATAATCTCTCAGTGGGTGTGGCTACTGAAACTGACCCTGGCCTGATCGGCTAGACCAACTACTGAAGGCACCCCGTGCAGGAGGTGCACTAGACAGTGGCTGAGAAAAATGGGCAATCTGAGACCTCGGAATAGCAAGAGCATCGCTAGTAGCTAGAAGAGCTGAATGAATTGGGCGGCTCACATAGCCTCTGCCATGATGGGTTGTAACTGGAGCACGCGCACTACTATATCCTACCAAATCTCGAGGCCTCTTGTCCTCCATGTCCTCTCTCTTACGACCCCGCTTACCCTCCAACTTCTGTGCGATCTCTACCACCTGTTGATATGGAGTATCCATCTCCAACTCTCGAGCCATACTGAATCTAATACCATAGTTGAGTCCCTTGATGAATCGGCGAACTCTCTCTCTGACTGTAGAAACCAAGGCAGGTGCATGTTGGGACAGCTCACTGAATCTGATAGCATTCTCTCAAACTGACATAGTCCCCTAACGCGACTCCTCAAACTCGGTGTGTCGTGCATCACAATGGATATGGGGAACAAACTCTCTCAAAAACATCTCTGAAAACTAAGGCCAAGTGAGTGGGGCTGCATCGCCTGGTCTACCCTCCTCATAATCCTACCATCACCGATACACTGCTCCTGATAGCTGAAATGTAGTAAAAGATACTCCACTCACCTCCATAATACCCATGGTGCGGAGAATACAATGACACTTCTCTAGAAAACCTTGCACATCCTGGGTAGTTGTGCCACTAAAAGTAGAAGGATCATACTTCTTAAACCTCTCAAGTCTCGTTTGCTCCTCCTCAAAAGCCTTCGGCCTGACCTCAAGCTGAGCCGGTATAACGGGCTATGCTGGCATGACACCCGGGACCTTATCAATATGGACCTGCCTGAGATAGAGTGTCGAACACGCTCAAAACCTATGCTAGGGTCTCCTGAAGTCCAGGGGAAGTAACTGGCGCCATGGTTTTATGTCCCCCACCGGAGCTACTAGTGGCTCCTCAGTCACTGCTCGGATAGGTGCTTTGGTTGCAGCACGTGCCTCTACCCTGGCCTCGCGTGGCTCTAGCAGGGGGCACGGGTGTCTGATCGTCGTATCCAGCAGTGTGTGTCCTCACCATCTCTGAGAGAATAGAAATAATAAGATTCAGATTTCGATGTCAACAAATTCGCATGATAAGGAATCAAAGAAGTGGAATTTGCTAACAGTTTTGTAGCCTCTCGAATATAAGTACATATGTCTCAGTACCGATCTGCAAGACTCTACAAAACTTGCTTATGACTCGTAACACTATCAACCAAGAGCTCTGATACAAACTTATCATGACCCCAATTTCCAACCTTAGGATGTCGTAATGGTACATAGTCTCTAAGACTGGATAAGCCTAATATTTATTAATAGCTTAGAAAAATAACAAAACTGAAATAATGAAATAAACCGATAAAGCTCATAATAACTCCAAAATGGAATATCAACAACATAATACCCAAAACTGATGGAAATGAGTAATAAGTTCTACAGAATGCTCTAAAATCTCTAATACAACATTGCCTGATAAAAGGATAAACAGTAATGAGAAGATATTAGAAGGTGACTCCGAGGACTGCAGACGTCGAGCAAGTATACCTTGAAGTCTCCGAAAAGAGTTGAATGATCACTAGCACTCGACATGAGCATATGTACTGCAGAAGCGTAGTATGAGTACACCATAACAGTACCTAATAAATATCAAGCCTAACCTCGATAGAGAACTGACGAGGCCAGATCAAGACACCTACTAAGATAAAAACAACTGAACATAATATAACATAGTCTAATAATGAAAAGCGAGGAAGTAAATGATAAATAAGCAGTTCAGTAATGTAAGTTAACAACGGAAATTTAAGTGGTAAATGCAGCAAGTAGTGAACACATGATGAAACAACAAGTGGTCAAACACAGATAATTTCAAGTAAGACAATGAAGAAAACAACAAGAACTGTTCAACCAACAAGCGTCTTTTAACATGGAATGTACAACAAGAATCACAACCGAGCTACCACGCCTCATATTTATATTTCACAATTTCAATCACAATCTCTCCTTTAATCACTGCGTGAGCCTTGCATTTATTTTTAAAAATATTTTCTAGAAATAGCTATACGCGTTTTAGCCCCTTATCTCAATATGTGTCTTCAAGTAATTCCCTTACTAGCAATACACATATAAATCCCACCTTATCTCACCGCATGCATATTAACCCCTATCCTTATACCACCACATGCGTATCAATATCACAACACAATAATCAATTCTCACCACATATGGCCATATGCCACAACACTTGCAAAAATAAACAATACCAATGTTACCGCAAGATATAGCCCATGGATCAATCTTAATGTATAAAAGAATCTCAATAACAACAAAATAAATGAAGAATTCTCAACAAGGAAAGATATCTCAACAATTTAATAACTTCAACCTCAAATCATTATTTCTCAAAAAGTTTACAAAAATTCTCAATTTTCCTCTTTGATTCTCATAAATTTGATGTTAAATCTAAGATGTAATCATGAATTAAAGTTGGAATTTAATTAGAATCACTTACCCAATATTTGTAGATTAAAATCTCCTCTCCAAATCGCTTCATTTCGAGTGTAGGACTCTAAAATATGAAAAATGAGACTTAATCCCGACTTTTCAGCCCTTATGTTGAGTTGCAGATGTCGAAATTGCGACACTGGGTTCGAACCCTTGCAATTGCAAAGGAAGTTTTGCAACTGCGGCTAATGACAGCCTAAGGGGAACTTCGCAAATGCGACAATGGGTTCGCAATTGGAACCCTATTCCAATTGCAAATGCGACAAACTATATCGCAATTGCGATTCTACCCAAATCTGCCTATGTTCGCAATTGTGAGTAACATATCACAATTGCGATACCTGACCTCACATGCTCATTTTTCAATTACGAGGCTGGTGCTCACAATTGCGACATCAGAGACACCAGCACACCAACAACCTGCTTTCAGTCCAAACCTTTCTGAAACACGTCTGAAACTCATCCAAGCCCTCGGGGCTCCAAACCAAACATCCACACAAGTCTAAAAATATCACAAGAACTCGCTCGTATGATCAAAACACAAAAATAATATCTAGATCTACGAATCAGACATCAAACTGCATGAATTTCAAAGAAAAGTTCAAGAACTTCTAGAATATCAACCAAGCGTCTAAATCTTATCAAATCAACTCCAAATGACACCAAATTTTGTCGATAAGTTCTAAATAGAGTAATAGACCTACTCCAAGTCCCAAAACCAAATTCTGAATCTGATAGCCAAATATCAATCTATGGTCAAACTTGAAAAATCTTCTAAACCTCAAATTGTCAACTTTCGGCAAAATAATACAAATCAACCTACAGACCTCCGAATTCGATTCAAAATCACGATACAAACCTATCGAAGACATCAAAATATCATTTCTCTGTCGTTTTCACAAAAGTCAAATTTTGGTCAACATTTCTAACTTAGTCTTCCAAACCAAGAACCAAAGGGTCCAAGTCAATCCAAATCCTTCCCGGAATGAAACTGACCAACTCCACAAGTTATAAAATCACAAATACATATGTGTGACGCATTTAGAGGGTAAACAGGATGCAAATACACAAAACGATCGGTCCGATCATTACAACTATCTTCAATTTCAATATCATCTCCAAGTTTAGAATCTGACTGTGACTCATTTAACCTATACCCATGGTGATAACATAAAGTATTATTTTGAATTATTTCATATATTATTAAATGTGAGTTAACCATATCACATGTTTCTGAATATGAATTACCACATTTGACGCATAGACATCCTATTTTATGTGTTTCTCCTAGTCTTGTAAAAGCATAATCCAAGAATTTCTCCGCTCCCTAGTTTGTAAGCATCATCAAGTCGATCATGAACAAGTTGCATCCATTGTTTGTTAGGTGTCAAAATCTAGTACATGCATAATATATATATATATATATACAACAAAAATATATTAACAAAATAATGCAAAAGGAGCAAAAAGTAAATGGAATGACATTCGTTAATTACTTAGAATACTAATTAAGAATCTATGAATATTCATATAGTTTTATTAATTAATTTAATAGATCAATTAATAATTTTTGAATACATCATATTGACAATTAACTTATGTACAATTTAACATGACTTGCACACTTTGGAGTTTATGCAAATATTGGCCTGGTTTTTCATTTGTTTTTATTTTTCTTGTACCAATTCCGACATAACTGATAATGTTCTTACCATGGTTAGATATGATAGTAACATAGTTGACTTTTTCTTTTTCCCTAGTTAGAAAGTCTTGCTTTTTATCATTAATAGCTCAAAACTAGCAGTACTTTCACAAATTTCATTTTCAAAATAAAGATGATAATTCGTTTTTCAGCTAATAATTCTTAATTGTTTTGCAAGATATGAAGCTCCACTTTTGAGATAAACACAGAGCTCCCTCAATGAGATTTGATGCCTATTTTGTAATAAAGATCTTTATTGTATATTAAGTAGCAACCTGGTAAATGCATATTTGACTTCCATAAAGCTCTATGATTCATTAATATTCTGCTTGTTTATCGGTTACTCAGGATGCTAGTCCATAAAATTACAGCTACATGGTATTGTGTGTTATTCTTAATTTATTCTAATTCAAAATTTTTTAGGTATTGCCAATAAGTACAGAAATAACATAAAATTCAGTCCCGTCTTTTTTAAAAGTACCACAATTGTGTCTCAAACATCCAAGTGCACTAGCACAACCCAAACCATTTTACTAAATAAAACAGAACGAATGTTTTTTTACAGCAAAGACAATTATATATTTTCCAGGTTTCAAATTGGTCAATCATAAATAACTAGATAGTGAGAATGAAAAATAGCCAGAACTAATGCCTAATAGCCCAAACTAAAGTGCAGCAAAGAGAAATCGCCAAACAATTATTCTACGATACAATTACCATAATTACCACATTAGCAGAAACATGAAGATAAAAAAGAAGAACTACTAGTATCACAATTGTAGTTGCTTTAGACAAATGATCCAAAATTAATAACACAACTATAATATTAATTATTTATTATGTCCCCGGTTTCATTTTTTAATATTTTTTGGTTAATTAGGTCAAATTAAGTCTTGTGATGTAATGACTCGATCGGCTATTTTATATATTGTAGTCCCGTTACCCAATTTATTATCACTTCTATGTTCATTTGTGGTTATGTGACTTGCTAAAGTGGTTGGATTGGCTTTCAGAATATTTTGGGGTGAATTGAGGCACTTAGTCTCAAAGTTGAAAGCCTGAGTTGGAAGAGTTGAAAGGAGTTCGACTTTTGTGTGGACGACTTCGGAATGAAATTTTGATAGATACAATAGCTTCATATGATGATTTTGGACTTAGGCCTATATCTGAATGTTGAATCGGAGGTCTGTAGGTTGATTTGATACTTGTTGGCGAAAATGAGAAAGTTGAAGGATTGGAAAGTTGATAAGTTTGACCGAGGGTTGAATTTATTGATATTTGATTCGAATTATAGTTTTGAGAGTTGTTATAGGTCCGTTGTGTCACTTTTGACTTGCATGTAAAATTTGAGCTCATTCGGAGTTGGTTTGATATGATTCGGCATTGGTTTTCGAAGTTAAATGATCATTATTTCATTAAACTTGAATTGGAGTGTGATTTGTAGATTTAATGTTGTTTGGTGTGATGTAAGGTCTCGAGTAAGTTAGTATTTTGTTTTAGGATTGATTGGTGTGATTGGACGTGGTCCATGGTTCTTCGGGCGTATTTCGGATGGGTGTCGGACCATTTCTTCATGTGTTGGAACTGTTGATTTCTGTGCTTCTGGTTTCCTTCTTCACGATAGCGACGGATGAGTCGCGATCGCGTAGAGTCTTTGCTGGCAGGTGGGTTTTTGCTCTTCACGTTCGCGAAGCATTGGGGTGTTTGTTCAGCATGAACGCGAGTATGGGATCTTGTTCGCGTAGAAGGAGAGTGAGGCTATGCGATAGCACGCGTTCTTCAGCGCGGTCGCGAGGACTGGTCAACGATTATGTAGCTTGGGGACGTTTTGTCATGGTGTTCGTGTATGTTGCCTTGCGTTCGCGTAGGAGGTTTAGGGAGCTGGTGGAATTTATTCTTCGCGATAGCAAAGGCTTTTCTGCGATCGCGAAGGATAATAACAGGGTAGATTATATAGCACTCTATTTCGAGGGTCTGGTTTATTTTAGCATATTTTGAGTTGTAGAGCTCAATTATGGTTTGACTCGGTTTTGTTCAATAATCATTATTCCATCATTGTTTTAGCCTTTTAGTTAGTGATTTGAGTTGGAGAAATTTAGGGTTTTTATAAAAACTTTTCTAAACCATAAATTGAGGATTTGAAGATCGATTTGAGCTCGGAATTAGATAATTTTGGTATGGTTGGACTCGTATCAGAATGGGTGTTTGAAATTTAACTTTACTCACTTTTGGTGTTAGATATTGATTACCCATTAAATATTACACCTAATTTAGGAATTTCAAGTTGGGATTTGGGGGTTTTTGACTATGTTATTGGAGAGTGAAATTTGATGATGTGAGGGTCGATTTGTGGTTGGAAATGGATGAAAGTGGTGTCATTAGACTCGTATTTGAATGGGTGTTCGAAATTTATGAATTTTGTCAGGTTCCAAGGTGGGGGCCTGAGGTTGACTTTGCATATTTGATTCAAGATCTTAGGTTTATCAATTGGAATGGGTTCCTATGTCTTTTATTGATTATATTAAGTTATGTTGGCTAGATTCTATATCTTTCATTGTTAATATACTCTTACAAATGTTAATCTATTCTTACATACTTTATTTGACATTGTAAACACTTGTTGTGCCTGTTACTTATTGTTTTGCTTTTATATGCTTAATTAAAATTATTTCCTTCCTTATTGGCTTGTTACATCTTTAATTGTTGAATTACTTGTAATTGAAGTTGTTACTTCATAAAATATCTTATTGTTGAGTTATTGGTGTTAAAGTTGAGAAAGTTATTATCATATTGAGGTGATGTTGTTAATTGTTGAGATATATTTCTTATTGAGCAATTTACTTTCATTTTGTTGTTGTTGAGATTGTGTATATTGTGGTTGGGCCATGGGCTATTTGTTGTGAAAACATTGATATTGTTGATTCTTTTGGCAAGTTGTGGCATATGGGCACTTGTGGTGCGAGTTGTGATTATATTGTGATATTGATATACATGCGGTGGTATAAGGCTAGGGATTGATACACATGCAGTGAGATAAGGTGGGCTTGATACGCATGTTGCTAGTAGGGGAACTACTTAAAGCTACGCGGTGTGATAAGGTGGGCTAAAACGTGGGTAGCTATTTCGTAAAAAATAATTTTCAAAACTTAAAGTAAGGCTCCCAGGATGATACAAGGAAAAATTGTAATTGAAATTGTGAAACGTGAATACGAGGCGGTACCTCGGTTGTGATTCTTGTTGTGTATTTCATATTGAAAAGAGATATTGGTTGAACCGTTCTTATTGCTTTTATGTTTTCTTGCCATACCAATTTTGTCAGTATTTGATTATTTGAGGTTCTCATTAATTGCTTTCTTCTTGTTGCCTTTCTGCTCACAATTCTGTCATTATTTTACATTATTAGACTTCTTTGTTATCATTCTTTTCTCTGTTTCCATTACTTCTCATAATAATAGTTTTGTTCTTTTTATTATGTCCTAATAGGTGTCTTGAACTGGCCTTGTCACTACTCTACCGAGATTAGACTTAATACTTACTGGGTACTATTGAACAACCTAGTATTCATATCTAGTTGTACTATTCTAGAATGCACCATATGGGTGCCTCGCAAGGAGAATTATTACCATGTTTGTAATATCCTTCGAAAATGTTAGCTAACACTAACAATCCATCTAACATTTTGGGTTACTTTAACCCCAGTCGGATCCTGTTATTCGTCCTTCTCTTTATACTACTTCTGTTAGCCCTCATAGGGCATAAATGAGTTGGGTGTGGCCAATTATACATACCTCTATTATTGTTGAAGGTTACTCAGAAGGATTATATTCCTCTGCCTGAATTGTAAATACTGACAATCTTCATTAACTGGGCGCTTCGTACCCTTCTTCATCTTGCTTATTTTACTTTTTGAGACTTGTATCTTTCTTCTTACTCTAGATCGTGTGGTAGAGCTCAGTTGTAAGAGCTCAATTTCTACTCTATCTTATTGATAAAATGGTGATGCCTCCATCCAAAAAGGCGGTTGGTAAAAGATGCAGCTGTGGAAGAGTATCAACGTACTGTATCTTTAATATCGTACTATCATTAGCAAATGGGCCAAGCGGGCCATCATGGGCTAACCAGAATAAACATAGAATGACCTAACCTGATATAAAAACTTACATACGTGACATACGGGCCTATAAGGCCAACATGATCATTTATAAACTCAAAACATAAGCCGATAAGGCCATATAAGTATCCGTACATGACATCTGTCTACAAACCTCAAAGAATACATAATTGTCATAAAGGTCGGGACAGAGCCTCCCCATACCAAACAATATACATCTAAATCATACTTACCAAACAAGCAACTCCAGAGCAAATGGAGTGCACCAACATCTTCCGCTGAGCTGATCGCCTACTTGGAGGACTCTCGACCTGTCTATCGAGACCTGCGGGCATGAAACGCAATGTCCCCAGGCAAAACAAATAGGAAACTCCAGAGAAACTGGAGTGCACCAACATCTTCCGCTGAGCTGATCGCCTACTTGGAGGACTCTCGACCTGTCTATCGAGACCTGCGGGCATGAAACGCAATGTCCCCAGGCAAAACAAATAGGAAACTCCAGAGAAACTGGAGTGCACCAACATCTTCCGCTGAGCTGATCGCCTACTTGGAGGACTCTCGACCTGTCTATCGAGACCTGCGGGCATGAAACGCAATGTCCCCAGGCAAAACAAATAGGAAACTCCAGAGAAACTGGAGTGCACCAACATCTTCCGCTGAGCTGATCGCCTACTTGGAGGACTCTCGACCTGTCTATCGAGACCTGCGGGCATGAAACGCAATGTCCCCAGGCAAAAGGGATGTCAGTACAAATAATGTATCGAGTATGTAAGGAATGAAAATCAGTAAACAATAGACATGAGAGAAACATAGAGTAAAAGACTCGACATGTATATCTGAATAATTCTGGGAATCACTTCATATTTATAATGTTATGCATATGCGTATAAATGTCATACCATGCATAGGTATATGCCTTCATAACTTCATCAAGCCTCTGAGGGCATCCCATCATATCATCTCGGCCACTGTGGGCAATTCATCAACGTATACCAGCTGATTAGGTGGTGGTGCGTATATAACGCCGTAGCCTTTTCCCATATCCCATATACATGTTTATACATACATATACGCGTATATAATGCCATCTGGTCATGGGTCAATGTACATGTATAAATGCATGAAATTCATAAGAAATACGTTAATAAGATTTCTCGGAATGTCATAAAAATAATATGTATGTCGGATAAACTTTATCAAATACGTATTTTTCTGAGACCCATGAACAGAAGATATAATAATAATAATTCACATGGGGAATTAGGAATATAGACACCCCTAGTGTTTCTATAAATAGAGTTATTTATGGAAGTTGTGCATTTGCTCGTTTCGTTCGTCATATAGATCATGCCAAGAAGAAAGATGGGATAGCATTAACATACCTGGAGTAGAAAAAACTCTGTGTGATATTCTTGATAAGGGATACACCGTACTTCTTTAAAATCACAAAATTCCGTTGCTATAACATTACGTAGTCTCGTATGATTTTTTTGTAGCAAATATCACGTTGCTAACATGAAGTCTTTTATGAATGAGTTTGCTGAAATTCCTTTGTGCTTGTAGAGACTTGAAATGAATTTAGAGAGGTTTATTTAGGTCTTTGGGTGTAGGACCCACTTATGTGGTGACTTAGCCACACCAAACCTTCAAAATATGCCACCTTTCACATGAGTTTAAGAGTCACTAGGTGGACTTAGTTGGCTGCCACGTGAAGGTTTATTAAACCTTATTCAATTAACTTAATTAACTTGGTAATTTTTCACTAATCAATAATTAACCAATTACCCACATAATTAAGAATTATCTCAAATTATTTAAAATACTACTTATTTTTAATACACCTTATACACGTACTATCATGGTCATATGGTACCTTGTATGGTACTAGTCCATAAACACCTGGTATTATGGTTCGGATCATATTATATCCCAAATTGACCACCTTCGACGAAACTCATTTTCTTTAATTCGTTTATCCTTTATCCTTCACGGTACTTACTCATCACTTGTTTGAAATATCATAATTCTTATAATCTCAAGATAATATCATTCCCGAACTTATGTCGATTAACTTATGACGAAACTTTAACGTACAAAAATGCAGGATGTAACATCACATTTTTCGAGCTTCCATCAATTTATTTATGGCGTACTTTCACATACAAAAAATAAATATGGACTGTAACATCATTCCCCTCTTTGGAAAATTCGTCCTCGAATGTTGACTGATGCACTTATCATTCTCATAACACACTGCTCTTGCGAATACTGTAGTACTCCTCTTGCCATCTAGGCAACTGTTCTGTGAATGAATCCCAAAGGCCCGGGCATTCTCTCCTTTAGGCCTCTTTCTCACACCACAACTCGTGGTGGGAATCCTTTCACTCTTGTAACTGATGCTACCTTTTATCATCCAGCCTGTACGACTCTGACTCTGTAAGTGCGTCTATGTGACTCCTCTCTCCTTCTTCCTCCAGCTTTTAGTCAATCTCTAGACCTCACTTTGTAAACATATACAGAGCTTAATAAGATGTTCCTCTGGGCATCTATACTGAAGTTCTTCGCTCGGTACTTTGTCGAACTGTATGGTAATGGATATGATCGGTTCTTTAGGTGCTTATGATGTGGGGGTTTCCTACAGGTGCTTTGTGGCAATACACCTGGTCTTGGCGACCTGCGTGACTTGGTTGATTTAGAGAGATTCAACTCTGATGGCCTGATTATGTGCAAATGGATTCCAAAGCATTCTCGAGGTTTTCTACCACGGTTTGAGATGGGTATTTTCCTACCGGCCTGAGGAGCATGTTGAGTATTGTGATTTTATATCAGATGGGATCAGATGTAAGGCTTCTGGCTGATCAGATATGTATTTTACTTGTTACTCAGAATAATTATGAGGTTCTCGTATTTTTCAAATGATGGCATGATAGATGCGGTGTGTTGTGTGGGATTGAGGTTGGCGTGTGCAAGGTCATGGTTTAGCTTTGAAAGGGATGACATAAATTCTTAGAGGGCATGAACAGTTTTTGATGTTTAGATGAATGCTATAACTATTTGGTATTACGTGAGTAGAGTGTACATTTCA
>AWOL01S0053870.1:2106-13660 GCA_000715115.1 Nicotiana otophora | reverse complement strand
CCAAAATGGCATAACCAAATAATTGTTTTGCCAATGATGGATTTCACGCCACGGAATGAATCGAGGAACTAAGGACGTTTCCAATACCAATAGCAGCTCCTGCTAAAGCAATTGTAGCAACTCCTGCACCCATTGATTTTGCACCTTCTAACATCTCGAGTTTAGAATTCTCCTCACGCTTTTTCCATCACGATTTTCTCTTCGAGAACACTTGCACCGTTGATTCTTCCCCTCGTTCTTTTTATCTTGGACATTGAGATGTTCATGCAAAGAATACATGTCACAAGCGGTACACTGAACAACAACCCAATCATGAGAAAGTAATTCTTACAACTACGAAAACTACAACAATCGCTGTGAACAGACACTTTGTCAGTTCAATTTTTATACAACTTCAATTCAATAATTAAGAATAAAGGTTTAAAAGGATGAAGAAGCACCATTGGTGATTAAATCTAAGTATATGCCTTGGAGGCATTCAATGGAAAAATAATATTCATCCATCAGAGAAAAAAGGGACAATGAAATAACTTCGTCCAAAGAATACAAAGCCCACCCTTGAAATTCGGGAAATGGTTGGACTATAGCTATTATTTGTTCACATATATTATCAAAAATATCATCGAATGGATCCGTAGTTTGCTCAATACTTGGTAACACAGGGAAATCCGCTTGGGTGAAAAGGCGGGTAAATCTAGTTCAATCGGTAAATCCATCTCAGGAGTAAGTTGCACCGTTGTAGCCACTTCTGTACCTGTACCGGCTTGAGCAGCCGAAATATTGATACTGGAGATTGGGGATTGGTTGAAACACTCGAAGATTCACATTTGGGGACTCAACAATAAAGATCAGACAACGATCTCACTTTCCTCCTCATATACGATTTGACTAATGTTCATTCACTCTGTGAGCGGAGCAGTATACCAAAAAACAGAAGCGACTACCTTACTTAAGCAATTCTTCATATTGTTATTATTTCTTAGTTGAAGTTCCCCTTCTCCGGATTTACCCTGTGATCACAACTCTTGCTCGGGTAGGTAGTTCCGTTTTCCAGCAACTTGCTAAATTCCACCATGTAGTGGCCATCGCCTACCCTAATGCTCCTGCTACGGACCTTACTATTGGCTTTGAGCTTTCTTGCTGACTATGCGCCAGCTAGCGGAATGCTTTACCGAATACGCCAACCAACCTCTGGTGTCGGGCCTATGTGTGCCAACTCCAACTAGGAAACTACTACCGCTTGGGCCTAAGCACCTGAACCTGCAGGAAGAAGAAGCGCACCCGAAATCTCCTTCTTACTACCCTTTTAGAAGGTGATGCAGAAGGATTGAGATTCTCGAAAGTAATGTTCGAAAGCACTGTTCCTTGATCAAGTAATTAAGAGATCTCGTTATTAAATCCTTATTTAATATTTTATTTTGCATACAAACCAGAGGTGCGAAGAGAAGGTGCGGTCCAGCTGCAGGAAATACCAATCGCAGAGACAAATTCAAAGAGATTCCCGCCTCCATGCGGGGGTTCCCCACAGGGCTATTACACTTATTCCCCCCGAGGGTAGCTACAAGCATAAACCGGTTTATAAAATTATGTAGAGTGATAGCAGAAACTATTCTCAAGCTTGCGCACACATTGGAAAGTTGAAGCTTTCTGAGAATAGAGAAACCTGGACGACCGTGGAGACTTGAAAACAAGACAGTCTGAAAACAAGGGCCTTCTGTCTACACGCTTTCGAGAATAGAATAGACGAGACGGCTGTGACTGACAAAGTAGGAGGAGGTGAGTCTTGTCTCCTTGCACTTTGTCGTACTCGGAGGAGTGGTAACTAGGGAGTACATGCCAGACGAAATGACGGTGGCTCCATACGGCGGATTGCCGGGTTCTTATCGGTGGATTAACTAGAAATTGGTTGGAATTGGAAGTAACTATAAGTGAGGGAGGGAAAGAAAAGAAAAAAGATTTATGCATTCGTGCTCCACATCCGTGAAGCACTTCACTCTTTCAAGAAGACACATAAAATTACTAGTTTTTCGGTGTTGAAGGAAAGAGGCTTTAAACCTTCATCGACGCCAACACACTGGCAGGGGGAGCAGCATGGAAAGCGAGGCTCCCCACCCTTCTCTATGGGCTTTAGGAATCAAAACCGGACCAAGCTCGCACACAAGCCTGCTACCAAGTAGGAGCAAAAAAAGGAATATGTTGAATTGGGATAGGAAACCATCATAAGCCAGCCAACAAGCAGAACGAGTTCTCATTCACGGATAACTAAGCTTTGACAAGGGATAGGGGACCCATCTCATACCTGCCCTTACATGAGCCTAACGGAGAAAAGGCTAGCCCAATAGGGGAAGACTATGGTAAAAGGATGTCCGTCTGTTGATGGCTAGATCGTACATGCAAATATTGGACCTAGGTTTGTTGATGGATCTTGTCTTGTCGAACATGTCCGGATTCGAGGTTCAAACACAAAAGCCAACTAGCCGAGCTAAACTTGGTAGTGATGGAAGCAATTCCCACGAATTGAGAACAAAAGGATGTACTTGCCCCCTTCCCCATCCATTACCGCTCATCGACCTCTTTTTATGTCGAAATCCTGTCTTTGTCTTTCCAGGCTAACTTCTGCATGCTATTCCTTACGCCCTGAGAAAGAACCTCCACCTGGATTCATTTCAAGTCTTGAGTTCTTGTTTAGAATTCTCGTATTTGAAGTTGGAACGAAAGCTTTGATGCTATTCAAATTGACAAGCAATAGTGACAGCATAATAAATGTCCAGAGGACAGAACAAGATCATGAATTCCAGAGTTTCCTTTGCCAATAGACCAATCAACGGTGCTCTATCAGAAACAACATTTAGTCGCTACAAGCCAAGCCCACGACGGAGCACTCCTAAGGCTTGGTGAGCTAGGTTTAATGACTGGGGCGGACTTCTATTCTATACCCGTCTCCTTCTATTACTAGTATATAACCTCCTCGAAGCAAGTAAGTGAAGGAGGAGGAGAAGCACATATAACTATGGAAGTGGAGTAATTGTGAAGACTAGCGTAGAAGTTACTAACTTTGTTTTTATGGAAGCCGAGACCCCTCCGTGACATGGTCTTAGACTGGTTAATCACGATGGACCTGTATTTCGAACTAAAATAGATTTTGGACCCAGAGCGGGTATGTTTCATTAACACAAAGTTGAAGAAAACAAAAAGGCAGGTTTATGGTGAGCATATGTACGACAGAAGAGGGAGCTGGAGGAGAAGTGCTACGAAGAACAAGAAGTTCTAAAGTTTAAGGATTAATTTCAACCAGCTGATGTCGAAGCGGAATTCATAAATAAGTTAAAGAATCTAAGAAAAGGTTTTTAAAAAAATTCAATAAGAAAGTACATGAAGGAGTTTAACCTATTGTCTCTAAGGTGTAGAATGAAGGAGGAAGACAAAAGGCAATATTTGAGCTGACTTTTTGAATTGCATTTGTCTTTTCTGGATAGCATAGAAGGACCATACTGTATTTCTTTGAGGGTCGAAGGACCTACTACTTGAGCCAAAAACAAGAAAGCGAATGAAAGAAGCGAAGGTAAGAGTCAAAATACACCGTGGAGAAGAGCTTACTTCTGAGCAAAAGAGGAGGCCGAAGTTGCAGGAGATTTGGTAGAGGAGATAGAGCTGGTAAATATGACCAGCAGAAGCCTCAACAGAGGAAGAATTTAGCACGAGATAATAAGGGATATTAGGGAGGACGTGGTAGAGGTGATAACCATCACGTGTTCCAAGGAGATGGCGATTGACATTGAATTCCCTCTTCTAGTTTTAATATGAATTGACTCCGCTTTGGTCACTAGCTCCGTAGGTCCCTAAGCAACTTCTCTCGTCACTAGTCACTATGGCTGAAGGTTAGCAAGCCTGCTCCCAGGTCAGCAGTGAGGTCAGCTCCGTCTCCTCTTTCCTTTGTCTTTGTCTACTGTTCATCCTTGACCTTCTTTCCGAACTCGTTAACTCCAGAACACCCGCCATGAAGGTCACTCAAAGTAACCTACTCGAGCTTCGCCCTTTGTATTGTACCGCCTGGAAAAAGGTTCGTTAGCCTTTTTCTTTCCCTGCACCTAAAAGTTCCCTTTTAAAAAAAAAGACCTAAGCATGAAATCAAGCCTTCTATGCTACTCGGTCTTTCTTGACGATGAGAAGGGCATACTTAGGTCTTAGGATGAGATTCTGAAAGAGTAACCGCAATATCAGAAGAAATTCTTCCTTGATTCCTTTGACCTGAGACTGCTACTTGTATTTCCTTTACTACCCTTTCTCTCTCCTTTGTTGCTTCTTGAGCCAACAATGTTTTTGCTTGTCTTTCCCTGCTACTTTCAATCAATCTGAAAATGAGGATTAAGCAGTGGCCTGGGAAATAAGAAAACACATAATGGGAATTGAGGAGTAGTAAGGAATGATAAAGAGTAAAATTACGTCACCCTCTCGGCTTTCTTTTCTTGAGAAGAATGCTCTGGTATGGCATAATTGCCACTAGGTCATCTATGATTTGCATATGCAAGAATGAAGGACAGAAGATTGGAAAACTAAAAATAAAGCCAGGGCGTCTGGTGGATGAATTCTACCTTTGTAATGTCAGGCTGAAAAAGGGGGGATAGCACTAGAGAGTCGGGAACATTCACTAAAACTGAAGAGGCTTACACCTTACATCTAACTAACCTATCGACAGAAAGAACCGAGGTTGATTTCTTTGCCATAGGGAATGTTGTTGAAATAGAGATTCGCTTGAAAAGAGATCAGTACTACAAGAAAGTTGTAAGACAGAAGAAAGTCGATTGCTGTCATTCCAGAAATCAGGGTTTAGAAGTCTTTCGTCTGGGAGATATAGCTCCTCAGCGCATACATACAGAGATCTGTGATTTGATTTGTACTAGTGACGGGAAGAACCAAAGGAAGACTACATAGTTGATAGAACCAAGGACAAGGTCTGGACTAACGAGAAAGTGAAAAGTGATCTGTACTATAGCTTCTGCCATACCATTCCTTATTGTTGCTTTTAGTGCTTAGATAAGTTTGTTTGTTTTGTAGCACGGGGGGGCTAGAAAGTGCTTTTTCCCGCAGTAAGGTAAGGAGTGATTCGTTCTCTTTACTAGACCCAAGACTGTACGAGGAGAGAAAGACTTAAGTCGACTCAAGTGGAAATAATCAGACTGCTTCCATACCGTATCTTAGGTTACCCCTTAGTGAGCGTATGAGGCACTTTGTCAGCAGTGGTTCATTTAGCAAGTAGTCTTATTGCTTGAAAGCACACACAACACACAGTAGGAGAGTTCGAGATAAGGTATGCTTTTAGTGCCTTATCTAGCTATAAGAGCAGGAGCAGCAAGCACTTACTTTCTTTAAGACGCTAACTTCCACAGCAGCTAAGAATTATCTTAGGTTTTCCGTTAGTGCGCTCCAGAAAGATGGAGCAAAGGCGAAAAAGCTCAAGTAATTTCCCCTTGACTACTATCAGGCCAGGGAAGATAACTGCATAACATAGGAAATACAACTTCATAAGAGCGAGAAAGTACGGGGATAGAAAGAATCATATGATTCTCTATCGTGATAGAAGCAACAATAGGATAAGAGTGCACAGGTTCACAACTGGACTCTTCTCTGACTAGAAGAGCTGCGCCTAAGACTCTGAAGTGAAGGTAGGTGGTCCCGAGCATTGCCTATATGGTTATATAGCATCAACGTTGTTTGCAAGTCACGTCAGTGCAGGCGCAACATAGCGTCATGGTAGCGTTAGCTATGCTCGACTAACAGGATGAGTCATGTGATTGACCTGACATTTAATTGAGATGAACTTTTAGGTTCTGAACTGACAATGTGTTTTTCTGCTTGTTTTCGAATCTTGAAATGATAGACAAGTGGTGACTATGAGACGACCTTTCTACTGAGCTTCTTGTCTTCTATCTTTCTTTATTGTAGGGTCCGCATAACAAGAATAAAGTGTTTCCTCCTTCTTTTTATTTGCCACCATGAGACTGGAAATCAATGCTTTCGCGCGAAGTCCTTGTCACTGTGGAAAACTGGTACTTTCCTATAGTTGATCAAGGCTGCTAGAACTTCACACCTGGTTAGGTCTTGGAATCGGGCTAGGAGCAGCTATTGAGTCTGGTGATGGCGGTGTGATAATGCCAGTCGAAAGGGAAAGAAAGGGTAAGACTTTGGTCAGGCAATTGTTGCAGTTTATCATTCCGCAGATCATCCAAACCTTCTTCTTGAGCATTGTCGAGGGATTTAGGATAGTTCGGTACCCGCTATCGGTAAAGGAAGCATATGCCTCTAACTCAGTTCATTCCCTATATGGTAATGGTAGGTACGCCGGTACCCTTTTTTGGTTAAAACAAGGTAGGCTCGTGCCCGTGTTCACTAGTGAAAGAAAGGTTCTAGCGGTAAAGTAAAGAAAATACTCCCTTCTTGCTTCCTTAGGGTACGCCCCCTATCACCTTTCATTCGGAAAAGAAATTATCTGCACTGGCTTCAGTTAGTCGTGAAGTACGCCGATACCCCGGTTGTCTATAAATCATCATAATAAAGTGTGATAACCTTAAATTCTCTCTGTACTTTGTTTCAAATAAGCACCTTGAAGCTAGCTAATCCAGCCAGCAAGTCATAAAATAAAGGGGAAAATTAGTAAAGGTGCCCTGCACGAAACTAACTCTTCCTAAACCTGAAATGGGGAAGGAGAAAGAAAGAAAGGACTAGCTACTCTATTGATTTACTTTTTAGTACCCCGTCTGCTCTCTTGTTCGTATATTGATTTTTAGATTTGATTCCCTGTATGATCTAGTATAGAAAATGTTAGGCTTCTTTTCTCTATACTAGTAAGAGAGATTGAACCTGCAACCGCCAACCCAACATAAAACAACTTCATCTAGGGAAATGGCCCCGATGCGTGTAATAGAGAATAGGCATGCTTGGCTTACTCGAATCTGCATTGGGGATGGGATTGCCTACCTGTCTAGTTAGCTTGAATGAAAGTGTAAGGCAAGCCTAAGGGCTAGTAGTAAGGCATTGGGGATCGTAGATCACTAAGGAGAGAGGCAAGTCTTCCTACTCAGCATAAGACTTAGCTGGGAAGAGACTTTCAAAATATTTCAGTCGAACCGCTTCCTATTTCAATCTATGCTGGACCGACCAGTATACATATAATCAAGTCTTCGATCAACTGGTGGAATACATTGCATCAACCTGGGAGCATTAACCGACATGGTACGTCAATACATGTTCCTATGCCCATTCTAATCTTGTCTAAATTGGCTAACTCCCCCTTCTCAACCCGTAACTTGTTCATTTTGGAAACATGTCTTCCTATTCCATCTTTTCTCGAATCTCCTTTAACGAAAGAAATAGAAGCTTGAGAAGGAATACCAAAACCTATTTCACTCGCTGAGTCTTTTTGCATCAATGGATGAATGGTTAAAGCGGCCAACTCATAATTGGCGAATTCGCAGGTTCAATTCCTACTGGATGCACGCCAATGGGACCATCCAATAAGTCTATTGGAATTGGCTCTGTATCAATGTAATCTCATCATCCATACATAATGAATTGATGTGGTATATTCATATCATAAAGAATAGTAAGAACTAGCATTCTTATTGAGACTGTAACTCATAGGGAAGATAATCAATTTATAGATGGAATCAAATATGCAGTATTTATAGACAAAAGTATTAGGTTATTGGGAAAAATCAATATACTTCTAATGTCGAATCAGGATCAACTAGGACAAGAATAAAGCATTGGGTCAAACTCTTATTTGGTGTCAAGGTAATAGCTATGAATANAGTCATCGACTTCCGGGAAAGAGTAGAAGCATAGGACCTATTATGGGACATACAATGCATTACAGACGCATGATCATTACGCTTCAACCGGATTATTCTATTCCACCTCTTAGAAAGAAAAGAACTTAAATAAAATACGTAATAGCATGGTTATATATTTATACAAAACTTCTACCCCGAGCACACGCAATTGAACCGTAGACAGTCAAGTGAAATCTAATCCACCAAATAATTTGATCTATGGACAACATCATTGTGGCAAAGGTCATAATGCCAGAGGAATCATTACCGCAAGGCATAGAGGGGGAGGTCATAAGCGTCTATACCGTAAAATCGATTTTCGACGGAATGAAAAAGACATATATGGTAGAATCGTAACCATAGAATACGACCCTAATCGAAATGCATACATTTGTCTCATACACTATGGGGATGGTGAGAAGAGATATATTTTACATCCCAGAGGGGCTATAATTGGAGATACCATTGTTTCTGGTACAGAAGTTCCTATAAAAATGCAAAATGCCCTACTTTTGAGTGCGGTGTGAACTATTGACTTACATAATTGGAAATAACCAATTAGGTTTACGATGAGACCTAGAAATCGATCCCTGATCCAATTTGAGTACCTCTGCAGGATAGACCTCAACCAAAAACTGAAGAGTAATGGCAGCAAGTGATTGAGTTCAATAGTTCCTCATATAAAATTATTGACTCTAGAGATATAGTAATATGGAGAAGACAAAATTGTTTCAAGCACCGACAGAACCGGAAGCGCCCCTTCTTTCATAGAAAGGAGGATGGGTTATTCACATTTCATTTGATGGTCAGAGGCGAATTGAAAGTTAAGCAGTGGGAATTCTAAAGATTCCCCGGGGAAAAAATAGTGATGTCTCCTACGTTACCCATAATATGTGGAAGTATCGATGTAATTTCATAGAGTCATTCAGTCTGAATGCTACATGAAGAACATAAGCCAGATGATGGAACGCGAAGACCCAGGATGTAGAAGATCATAACATGAGTGATTCGGTAGATTTGTATTCATATATATATACACCCATGTGGTACTTCATTCTACGATATATATAATATCCATCTATATAGATATCATCATCTACATCCAGAAAGCCGTATACTTCTTCTTCCTACTATTCCCTTGCTTTCCCACAGCTCTGTGGGTGGCCTTTTCTTCTCACTTGAGAGATACAATTTGAATGAAGGGTATGCGTTGATGATCTCGGAGAGTTTTTCTTATGATAAACCAAATGGGTCGGGCCAAATTCCCAAACACTTGTTTTACATTCACGTCTCAGTCTATGCGACTGTCCCTAAGGAAGGGTTTCCATTGGCTTGCATTTATTCGAAACTACTACTATACTAAACTGAGGATCCATATTTCAATATTATCCTGGGAATAGGAGAGCTGATGATAAGGGATTGGAGGTGTGAATTGAGACATATTTGGAGGGAAGGCAATGTGAAGATGCATAACGAATCGAAGCCGAAGACGGATCAAGGTAGCTTGCCTGCCAAGATGATAGGTGAACAGCTGAAGGATGGAAGGTGCAAAGTAGACCGTGCACCTATCCTGTGACTCGTTGGTCCTAAGCAATGTCTTGCGCGAAGCGACCCACTTAGAAAAAGCTCCCCTTTATGTTAGGGAAGCACTAAAATGCAACTTTGATCGGATGCGGGTATCAAATCCGGCCGATGAGATGTCCAGCGGATTCCTGGGCCTTGACGAACGGCCGGCCACCTTTTAAGTTAGAAGAGCAAAAGGCTCCAGTAGCGAATGAAATGAATAACTTTGATTCGGCAAGGATCTTACCCCCCCTTCTACTTCGGAATGATTCAAAGAGAAAGATCTCTAATATCTGGAGTGTCTTTTTATATATTACATGGAGGAAGCTCGGGACGGAGCCGTATGAGGCGGAAGTCTGACGTACGGTTCTCTGAGAAGGGAGTGGCTACCTACTGGAGCTTCGACCAAGCACCACCGGTGAATTCCTCTTTGGGGCCACCCCTGACTCTAACTTTATTATAGGAGTATGGGGTTCGAGACAAAGAAATATATGCCTTCTTAACATGCGGCACACCAACTTGAAGTGTGATTTTAAAATCTCTCTCTACCTTCACAAAACTGCTCGCGCCCTTCTCGTGGTTTTGACTTGCTCTTAGGCTACCGTTGACTGGCTTCGTGAGACCATTTCAGTCTACACACACATGGCTAAGCGCTACTAGGTGGAGCTTTCTCAATCCAAGCTAACTAGTAGAAAAAAAGACAAGAAAGAAAGATCTTATAAGAGACTCACCCCATCTTTACAAAAGCAATTTCTTGAACGGGACAAATAGATGCTTTCATGGACTACTTTGACTTTAGGGATTTGCTTCATCATTAGCTAAAGAAAAGAGAGAAGGGGGAATCTTAGTCTAATTGTCCGAAGTGATTCTTTCTTGATTGGATGCCAACTTTCTTTTCGGGAATTATCCTTAGAGAAAAGGTGACTTCCCTACTCCCTTGCTTTTTCAGAAGAACGACAACTACTGAGCTTAAACCTTTATTGTCAGGGTCGTCTCACTGAGCTGCAACACAAAGTTGAGAAGAGCTCTAGGTCAAGCCTCTTATTCTATTTATTCTATTGGGTTTACCCGTCGGGCAGGTAAGTGAGACAAAAGTCTCATTGTTCGTCTTGTCCTTAAGATTCAGATAAGAAAAGAGTTCTAAACCTTTATGCATGCACCTCCATAGAAGTTCTCTTTTCCCCTATTCTTAATCCCACTTCTTATGTCTATCAATAAAAGCCCCTTAGACTCTATTGGAACAAAGCAAAGAAGGAGGAGGAGTGGAGAAAGGAAAGGGACAAATGCGGTCTTGCTTGGCACGAAGGCTGCTGGTTCGGGGGTAGAGTACAGTACTAAAGGTCCTCGGACTTCCAGGCGGCTTTTCTTTTGGGCAGATTTTCACCGTTGGATCTCGCCAATACAGCCCACTATAGTTTTCGTTAACGATATATCTTTTTTTTTCATTGTTCCCAGGGATGTTTTGGGGAATCTGCTCCTATGCTGCAAATAGTCAAATCTGAACTGAACCATGTAGCTCTTCTTTCTTTCCTCGTGAGCAGGAAGCACACCAGTAGTGTGCGTTTCATGATTCTACTATATTTTTTGCAATTGACTGGGTGGACAGTTGACCGAAATATAACTTCGATTCGCCCAGCCAGCAAGCGGGAGGCATGCTTATCTTGTGTGACAACACTGCAGAGCGAGTTGCTCTTCTAGGAGGGTAGTTGTATGACTACACTACAGAGAAAGCAGCACTTTCGTGTAACATGTGATGGTCTCAACCCCCTTACGAGGTAGTGATGAGTTTCACGCGCTCTAAGCCCGACCCGTGTGCGGCTAGGAAGACTGGCCGTAATCTGAGCCGTACCACCCACCCTACCCTACCACCTATAGGTGGTTGTCCTACAGCCGCCCGAAAAGGAACTGCAATGATCTTGAATAGGGATCCTACAATGATAAATATAATCCTCCAATTGGATTCCAACATGCATTTGGCGATATCTATTCTTGTTGAATGGTGGAAGATAAAAGCTCGGTTAAATTATTTGTTATTGAACCTTTTGACTATTTTGATTCTTATATATAGGTTTATGACATGGAGTTTCCTAAAAGCATTGCTAAGTTTGAGCCATTTCATAGAAAAATACAAGGTGGTGATGTTCCATTAGTAAATAAGTCCA
>AWOL01S0053866.1:0-13578 GCA_000715115.1 Nicotiana otophora | reverse complement strand
ACGACACTTACCTCGCTTTGCAACCAAATTCAAGAATCCAATAAACCTTTGCCTCGCGAATTCGTGTCCGAAATCCTCAAATCTAGTCATAAACAATTCAATATACTCAATACAAATCGTAGGAATTAATTCCATATGAATTTACTAATTTATCGGATTAAAATCCGAAATTCATCTCAGATATCGACAGCGCGACCCACGTCTCGAATCTCGAAAAAACTTACGAAATCTGAATACCTATTCCTAGACGAGTCCAACCATACAAAATTATCAAATTCCGATGTCAAATAGACCTTCAAATCTTAATTTTTTATTTTCGGAAAGTTTTACGAAAATTCCAATTCCTCCCATCTAAATCCGAAATAAATAATGAATATAGACATGGATTTATGAAATATAATCACTTTATGATAAAGACCACTTACCCAGTTCGAAATCGGGAAAACCTTCTTTGAAATCGCCCTTAAACCGTGTTCTAATTGAGGTTTTGTGAAAAATGGGGAAAACCCCGTCTAAGTCATATTTTGTTAGTTGTAGATGTCGCAATTGCGATATCGTGTTCGCAATTGCGAACATCGCAATTGCGAGGAAGAGGTCGTAATTGCGAACTCTTCAGAAATCCTAGTGATCGCAAATGCGATAAAACAGCCGCAAATGCGAACCCTGCAACCCTCGCAAATGCGGCCCTACCTTCGCAAATGCGAAGATTCTCAAAACCGTGCTGAGTCGCAAATGTGACTCTGCCTTAGCAAAAGCGGAATAGGCAAGTTCGCAAATGCGAACTTTAGCCTCGTAAATGCGAGTACCCCCCTGCCATGCCTTGGCTCACAAATGCTATAGTCTCTTCGCTTATGCTATGCTCGCAAATGCGAGCCAGATATCGCAAATGCGAGTTTTGCAGCAGACACCAGAAACAAAAATGTATCAGCTATGTTTTCTAAGTCCATTTCACTCCGTAGCCTATCCGAAACTCACCCGAGCCCTCGGGGCTCTAAACCAACTATGCACACAAGTCTAAAAACATCATACAACCATGTTCACGCGATCAAATCGCCAAAATAACACCTAGAACTATGAACTGAACACCAAATCAAATAACATTTTCAAGAAAACTTTGAAACTTCTATTTTTACAACCGGACGTCCGAATCACGTCAAACCAACTCCGTTTCTCACCAAATTTCACAGACAAGTCATAAATATGATATTGGACCTATACCGGGTTCCTAAACCAAAATACGGATCTGATATCCAAAAAGTCAACTATGGGTCAAACATTTCAATTTCATTAAGCCTTTAGCTTTCAAACTTTAACAAAATTCGATATCTCGGGCTAGAGACTTTCGAATTCAATTCCGGGAATATGCCCAAGTTCCAAATCACGATACAGATCCTCCGGGACCCTCAAAATATGAATCCGGGTCCGTTTGCTCAAAAGGTTGACCAAAGTCAACTCAAATGGTTTTCAAAGCAAAGTTTCATATTTTTTCACAGTTTTTAACATAAAAGCTTTCAGGAAACACGCCCAGACTGCCCACCTAAATCGAGGAGGGTAAAAATAAGATTTTTAAGGCTTCGGATCTCAGAATTAGGTTTTAAAACATAAGATGACCTGTCGGGTCATCACATTCACAAAATCGCTCTATGCACTTTAGACAAAAATCCCTAATTTCTCTTTTGAATTCATCTACCAATTGCCAAAATAAAGATAGATTCATAAAATATAATCAAAACCGAGTAGTGAACACTTACCCCAATCCATGTGGTGAAAATCGCTTCAAATATCGCCCAATTCCGAAGTTTATAGCTCAATATGTGATAAAAATGGCTAAACGTTGATATGTATAGAATTTGCCCAGCATTTCCTTATATGCGGTCATATTGTCGCATCTGCAACCTCCGCTTCTGCGATAAAATAGCACGCTTATGCGAAACCCTATGAAGACCATCCTTCCACACATGCGAAACTTTCCCCGCTTCTGCGCACATGCAGGTGTGACAAACCGCTCACGTTTCTGCGCATCTCGTCACTTTTGTGGCTCTTTCATCGCCTCTGCGAGATCGCAGATGCGCCCCAATTTTCACATCTGCGATAGCTCCAAACACAACCCATTTTTGCTTTTACGAAGGGAACCCCGCATCTGTGAAGTCGCTCCTGCGACCAATATTCTGTAGATGCGGTTACTCCAAGACTAGCAGCCTCAACAATTTGCAACATGTGACAAAATAATTCAAACCTCGTATGAAACTCATCCGAGCCTCTTGGGACCTCGTCCGAATATACCAAGAAGTCTCATATCATAACACGGACTTACTCGAGGCCTCAAATCAGGAATAACAACATCGAAATGACGAATCGCACTTCGAATCAAACGCAATGAACTTTGAATCTTTCAACTTCCAAAACTCGTGCCGAAACATATCAATCCACCCGGAATGAGCCCAAATTTTGCATACAAGTATCAAATGACATAATTAAGCTATTCCAATTCCTGAAACCACAACCCGAATTCGATATCCTTAAAGTCAACTCTCGGTCAAACTTATGAACTTTCCAAACCTTCGAATTTTCAACTTTCGGCAATTAGTGCCGAAACCTTCTACAAATATCCAAATGCAAATCCAAGCATACACTCAAGTCCAAAATCACCATCGGACCTAATGGAACCATTAAAACTCCGTTCCAAAGTCAAGTTCAGAAAAGTCTAACTTCGTCAGCTCTTCCAACTTAGAGCTTAAATCATGAAATTCATTCTTCCAAATCGATTCCGAATAACCTGAAAACCAAAATCGATGATTCACACAAGTCATAATACACCATGCGGAGCTACACACCCTCAAATTACCGAATGAAGTGCAAATGCTCATAGTGACCGGTCGGGTTGTTACAATTATATATATATTTATACAGATGTATTTACGTAAGTGTCTTGTCATAGCCTCGTCACTACCTCATCAAGGTTAGGATCGACACTTATAGAGTATATTGGGTTGGTTGTACTCATACTACACTTCTGCACTTCTTTTGTAGATATTGGTATTGGCCCCAGCGGTGCGTGAGGTACGGTAGCTCGAATCATTTCATACGGAAACTCGAGGTAGATCTATAAGGCATGAGTCAGCAAATAGCTGGCACCAATTACGAACATGTGATCANCCGCACATTAAATCACGGAGCAAATAGACAAATAAGTCCTACTCCCTCAAGTCAAGGTTAACCACGACACTTACCTCGCTTTGCAACCAAATTCAAGAATCCAATAAACCTTTGCCTCGCGAATTCGTGTCCGAAATCCTCAAATCTAGTCATAAACAATTCAATATACTCAATACAAATCGTAGGAATTAATTCCATATGAATTTACTAATTTATCGGATTAAAATCCGAAATTCATCTCAGATATCGACAGCGCGACCCACGTCTCGAATCTCGAAAAAACTTACGAAATCTGAATACCTATTCCTAGACGAGTCCAACCATACAAAATTATCAAATTCCGATGTCAAATAGACCTTCAAATCTTAATTTTTTATTTTCGGAAAGTTTTACGAAAATTCCAATTCCTCCCATCTAAATCCGAAATAAATAATGAATATAGACATGGATTTATGAAATATAATCACTTTATGATAAAGACCACTTACCCAGTTCGAAATCGGGAAAACCTTCTTTGAAATCGCCCTTAAACCGTGTTCTAATTGAGGTTTTGTGAAAAATGGGGAAAACCCCGTCTAAGTCATATTTTGTTAGTTGTAGATGTCGCAATTGCGATATCGTGTTCGCAATTGCGAACATCGCAATTGCGAGGAAGAGGTCGTAATTGCGAACTCTTCAGAAATCCTAGTGATCGCAAATGCGATAAAACAGCCGCAAATGCGAACCCTGCAACCCTCGCAAATGCGGCCCTACCTTCGCAAATGCGAAGATTCTCAAAACCGTGCTGAGTCGCAAATGTGACTCTGCCTTAGCAAAAGCGGAATAGGCAAGTTCGCAAATGCGAACTTTAGCCTCGTAAATGCGAGTACCCCCCTGCCATGCCTTGGCTCACAAATGCTATAGTCTCTTCGCTTATGCTATGCTCGCAAATGCGAGCCAGATATCGCAAATGCGAGTTTTGCAGCAGACACCAGAAACAAAAATGTATCAGCTATGTTTTCTAAGTCCATTTCACTCCGTAGCCTATCCGAAACTCACCCGAGCCCTCGGGGCTCTAAACCAACTATGCACACAAGTCTAAAAACATCATACAACCATGTTCACGCGATCAAATCGCCAAAATAACACCTAGAACTATGAACTGAACACCAAATCAAATAACATTTTCAAGAAAACTTTGAAACTTCTATTTTTACAACCGGACGTCCGAATCACGTCAAACCAACTCCGTTTCTCACCAAATTTCACAGACAAGTCATAAATATGATATTGGACCTATACCGGGTTCCTAAACCAAAATACGGATCTGATATCCAAAAAGTCAACTATGGGTCAAACATTTCAATTTCATTAAGCCTTTAGCTTTCAAACTTTAACAAAATTCGATATCTCGGGCTAGAGACTTTCGAATTCAATTCCGGGAATATGCCCAAGTTCCAAATCACGATACAGATCCTCCGGGACCCTCAAAATATGAATCCGGGTCCGTTTGCTCAAAAGGTTGACCAAAGTCAACTCAAATGGTTTTCAAAGCAAAGTTTCATATTTTTTCACAGTTTTTAACATAAAAGCTTTCAGGAAACACGCCCAGACTGCCCACCTAAATCGAGGAGGGTAAAAATAAGATTTTTAAGGCTTCGGATCTCAGAATTAGGTTTTAAAACATAAGATGACCTGTCGGGTCATCACATTCACAAAATCGCTCTATGCACTTTAGACAAAAATCCCTAATTTCTCTTTTGAATTCATCTACCAATTGCCAAAATAAAGATAGATTCATAAAATATAATCAAAACCGAGTAGTGAACACTTACCCCAATCCATGTGGTGAAAATCGCTTCAAATATCGCCCAATTCCGAAGTTTATAGCTCAATATGTGATAAAAATGGCTAAACGTTGATATGTATAGAATTTGCCCAGCATTTCCTTATATGCGGTCATATTGTCGCATCTGCAACCTCCGCTTCTGCGATAAAATATCACGCTTATGCGAAACCCTATGAAGACCATCCTTCCACACATGCGAAACTTTCCCCGCTTCTGCGCACATGCAGGTGTGACAAACCGCTCACGTTTCTGCGCATCTCGTCACTTTTGTGGCTCTTTCATCGCCTCTGCGAGATCGCAGATGCGCCCCAATTTTCACATCTGCGATAGCTCCAAACACAACCCATTTTTGCTTTTACGAAGGGAACCCCGCATCTGTGAAGTCGCTCCTGCGACCAATATTCTGTAGATGCGGTTACTCCAAGACTAGCAGCCTCAACAATTTGCAACATGTGACAAAATAATTCAAACCTCGTATGAAACTCATCCGAGCCTCTTGGGACCTCGTCCGAATATACCAAGAAGTCTCATATCATAACACGGACTTACTCGAGGCCTCAAATCAGGAATAACAACATCGAAATGACGAATCGCACTTCGAATCAAACGCAATGAACTTTGAATCTTTCAACTTCCAAAACTCGTGCCGAAACATATCAATCCACCCGGAATGAGCCCAAATTTTGCATACAAGTATCAAATGACATAATTAAGCTATTCCAATTCCTGAAACCACAACCCGAATTCGATATCCTTAAAGTCAACTCTCGGTCAAACTTATGAACTTTCCAAACCTTCGAATTTTCAACTTTCGGCAATTAGTGCCGAAACCTTCTACAAATATCCAAATGCAAATCCAAGCATACACTCAAGTCCAAAATCACCATCGGACCTAATGGAACCATTAAAACTCCGTTCCAAAGTCAAGTTCAGAAAAGTCTAACTTCGTCAGCTCTTCCAACTTAGAGCTTAAATCATGAAATTCATTCTTCCAAATCGATTCCGAATAACCTGAAAACCAAAATCGATGATTCACACAAGTCATAATACACCATGCGGAGCTACACACCCTCAAATTACCGAATGAAGTGCAAATGCTCATAGTGACCGGTCGGGTTGTTACAATTATATATATATTTATACAGATGTATTTACGTAAGTGTCTTGTCATAGCCTCGTCACTACCTCATCAAGGTTAGGATCGACACTTATAGAGTATATTGGGTTGGTTGTACTCATACTACACTTCTGCACTTCTTTTGTAGATATTGGTATTGGCCCCAGCGGTGCGTGAGGTACGGTAGCTCGAATCATTTCATACGGAAACTCGAGGTAGATCTATAAGGCATGAGTCAGCAAATAGCTGGCACCAATTACGAACATGTGATCAGTGCTGGTTAAGTTCCGCTGATAGCAAAATCGAAGACAAAGATTTGAAAGAAAGATATCAGTTGAGAAATACTACAATTCAATGAGCAGCTGTTACAAACAATCTTATCATTTATAGTCAGCTATTATTCAGCTATCAAGAGGGGTTTTATTCGTATTCAAATAAGCTTGATTTGGAGATATGTTTCTCCCTAAATAGAGCTATAAATAGGAGAATTTGTATCCAAAGAAGGGCATGAAAAAATCATCTGTACACAAAAACTAAAAACCTGCTCTTATTCTATAAAATTACTTTTTTTTTGATATTGTTCTTATTATTGCTTCCGGAGAAGCTAAGTCCACAGCTAGGCTTGTATTTTATTCAAGCTATCTTAATAATCTTATTTCTGTTATTATTTATTTTATATTATTTGATCAACATAATTCACGTGTCTATAAATTACGTTACAAATTTAACTGTACCGTTTTACGGGTAAAAACTGACACTTATAATTTCAAAAAAGTAATAGGTACAATAATATGAATTAAAAATTAAAACCCTAAAATTTATATTCTGGATCTACCTCAAAGTAATATGGCATCTATCTTTCTACAATTTTGAATCTGACTCTCTATATAACGGAACATATATCTATCTATATCTATATCTATATATTATTATTATAAAATCTCAAATACTTTAAGTTAAATATTGAAAGACTAAAGTATCCCTGAAATATTGATTGACTTTTATAATCTTAAATATTTGTATAAGTTAAGGATACAATTGTAAATCAGCTAAGGGTGAATTTCTTTTCCATTTAAACTACACATACACCGAACCTAGAAAGTCAATCCTACAAAGTCGATTTTGGATCAAAGAAAGCAGCATATATGTATATTTGTTTTCCAGTGAATCATCATACCTACAAATGATTGGGAATCCTCTTTATATAGTAGAGGAAACCTAATTATGGTATATCTCTAATTACAGAAGAAAATCATATAAACAGCTAGTTAATCGCTTCTAATCTAATATGTTCCGAGATTCACACCATGATCCTCGACCAGTCTCGGATATCCGTTCCGAGATTCACGCCGTGATCTTCGACCGGTTATTGATATCTCACCATTCCGTTATTATGCTGCCCTCGAAGTCGGTCATACTTGGTCTCGATTAATGCTGTCCTCGGTCTCAACGTGCACTTCGATCTCTAGGCTTGATGTCTCATCTTTGATCTCGGGTCTGATTTATTACGAGGCTACCCCCGATGCAACTCCCTTGTCTTGATCAAATAGCAAAATCGGGTAGGCCCGATTTTGAACGTATACAGATAGTCCCCTCGTTTCTTGGAATGTAACGAGAAGAAACGAACTAAGCCTTCGATTTAGTACCTCGACCAATTATGACATCAATATCGTGACGTAAGCAACATAAAAGATTGAAGCATCGCGTCTGCACAGTTCCCAAGGTCATTAATTAACACCGGTTGATGGTCGGCCACTAGTGCTTTCAAACCGTTAAAATGGCTATTATAAATAGACCACCTTCATAATCCTCTTAAACTTTACTTTCAAACTTCTTCTAATCCTCAAATAACTCTTGTATTCTCTTCAAGTTCATCAACTTTGTCGGTTTCCGTTTGCCAATCTCTAAAGAACAAATTCCGCCTTCTTCTTCCTTAAACCTCATATAGCAATGGCAAAAACATCAAAATCTGTTCCTCAAGAAGAAAAAGCCTCCTCGTCGTGACCAGCCGGTGGCAAAACACCGGTGGGGCCACATATTGAAGAGTGCATCCCCGGGCCATGTGAACTTACTTCCGACTTTAAAGTCAAAAAACCCTCTTCGGTTCCTGGCCGATGCGAGCCCATGTCTAGATATATCTGTTCGATATCCGAATGAGATCTCGAGCAGGTGAAAAAGGATTGCTGCTGGGAGCATGAAGAAGTGGTGATTCCTACCCCCGAAGAGGACACCACCACTCATGTGAAATGGTTTTTAAGTGTGTATACTTACCCTTTCACACTGGGTTCCGTCGATCCTATCATAATCGATTTCTTCCACCAATACCGGGTAACCATAGGCCATATCTACCCCTCTTTTTGGCGTATTTTCATTTTGCTCAGATTCTTCTCGAGCAAGATCGAGGGGATGTCTTTCACCCTCGATCATCTCATTAGGCTATACATCCCCCGTCTTTATCAGGGCGGACTGATAAGACTTCAGTGTCGGGACACGAAGGTTCTATTCTCGAGCATAGACGAAGACAAGGACCGATGATGGATGTGATGGTTTGCCCGAGTTAGGACCTCTGATTTAATCCCCGCTGAGAAGATGCCATTCCCTGAAGAATGGAACATGAAGCGTAAGTAGAACTTCACCGATAACGTTTGATTACCTGTTATGTTTCCTTTATCTCTTCTAATATATATTCTTCTTTATGGTGCAGTTTTCTCTGGTTTCCTGGTGCTGTCCCGAACCTTGCAAATTGGGTTCGCCAACTGGTTTCAACCTGAGCGCTCGTGGCGCGATTTGGCCAATTGTCGATGGGAGGCCAAAAATCATGGTAAGTTACCATGTACGTGTTTGATAATTTCTTGTGAAATACTTCTTTTTCACTTGATTTCTTCTTATACAGGTCTTGGAGATAATATCGTCATGAGGCCGCCTCCCCTCGGGGAAGAGGAGGCCCCAAAGTCGACCAAAGACAATAAAAGGAGAAGGGCCTCGACTCCAGATACCCCAAAGCCCAAAAAAAGCAGGGCTCGAAAGTCGAAGACTGATCCCTCCGTTCTGTATGCCGATGTCGCCCAAATGCTATGAGATGAGGACGAGGAGGGAGAAGATGCCGACTGCCTGCTGGTGGCTCGGAAGAGGGGAATCGTCGCAGCTTCGATAACTGTTGAGCCGGTGACGGTCGAGGAGGTTCAGCCTCATATCGAGGTGATCTCGGGGGAAGGTCCGAATAGAGTCCCCGAGTCATCGGCTATTGATGACGCCTCCTGCCGTGATGAGCAACTGGCGGGTATGCCCGAAGGGTCTAGTTCTGAGGCCCTTCAAAGAGAAGAGAATGCCCCGAGTGACTCGCTCGGGAAAATTAATATCGATGATTCGCCGCCCGATCCCACATTCTTCGAGGGGCAATTTCGGGATGCCCGGTCCATGAAAACCCCCGAAGGGGACAATATATTTCGTGGTTTCTCCGTAGGGGTCGATGATGTTTCTGTCCTTGACGCATCACTCATTTTTGATGAGGCTCAGTGGCTTCTAAACC
The DNA here is from genome assembly GCA_000715115.1 of Nicotiana otophora. NCBI lineage: Eukaryota > Viridiplantae > Streptophyta > Magnoliopsida > Solanales > Solanaceae > Nicotiana > Nicotiana otophora. Next base: position 3,948 of record AWOL01S0053866.1, on the reverse strand, counting down.
AAGTGAGTTGTATCCCATGCTACCATGTTTGCGTTTGTTCTTATTTCTCTAAGTCCGATTTCCTTTCTTTATATAGAGGCTACAACGCTCCATCGAGAAGCATCTTCCAAGTATCGAGATGGGCTGGCCTGATGTGAATCTGATCTCAAAAAGCTTACGGAGGAGAGAAATGCCCTTAAACTCCTCTATGTTCAAAAAGAAGAGGAAATCGTGAGCATTCGAGCCGAGCTGACAAGAGCTCATCGAGATCAGACCGAGCTCATTGAATGGGTAATGTAATTTTTTGGGAGTTTGTTATGTATTGACTTGATATTGGCAACTAACACTTTGATCCTGCAGGTTCAGCGGAAGGTCGAATTGGTTGAGTAGCTTCGTGAGGAGGCCAAGATGAAAGAGGCAAACATTAGGGTGGAAGAAAAATATGGACCGTCTCGCCTCGAAGAAAGAAACGGTTCGGGACAAACTGTCTTCAGTCGAGCGTCAACTCCAAAGTGTGAAGGAGGAGAACTTGGCCCGATCCCAGAAGGTTGAAGAGCTCGAAACTCGGTTGGCCGCTGATCTTGCAAGGGCCACATCCGAGGCACAGTTGCTCGTGGCCTCCTACCGAGTTGATGCCGAAGCCGCTAACACCCGGGCAAACGGAAATTTTGATGCTGCTGAGGTTAGATTCTCCCGTGTTACCTAGCATGCTAGGCGCCAGTATCGAAGAGAGACTCTTGAGGAGGTGCATGCTTGTGGCTTCGACCTCACGGCTGATATCAAAAATGCAAAGATTTTGGAGGACGAGGCCGGAGCTTTGCTTTCCGATGAGGAAGACTCTGCAAGTGGATCCGAGAGCGGAGATAAAGATGAAGCTCCCGGAAATGCGGCTCCTGAGGTGGACTAGACACTTAGGATGTTTTCTCCTTTTGTTTTTTGTGTAAGACCCTGAGTGGGCTTTGTAAATACTTTGCATATATGAAAGATTTCTTTTCTTTTTGTTTCATTGATTTCTGATTTATGATAAATTCTGTTTTGCCTTTCCTTTGTGAAAACTTTGTTGCAATCGGGTTACTGTAGCCTCTATAGTCGAGTGAGCAATAGCTCGAACTCATAGTGGAACAAGACCTTAGGTTTTTTAGTTAAGCGAGGGCGAGTCCCCGAGCTTAACAATATGTTCGGGATTTTAATTTTGGATGGCTTGATCGAAGCCGTAAATGTACTGATTTTATAGCCGAGTTCGAGTAAGTTTCGAACTCACAGTGACAGACCCCTTAAGGTTTTATGATGAATCCTCTAGCTATATTTTATTTGAGCTCGGAATAGTGAAACCCTTAGTTTCGAATTGAGTGAGAACAAAATCTTGAAGTCTAAATGTATTGGCCCTTAGGCTCTTTAGATTGGGCCAACATGGCCTCTAAAAGATGGCTATTGTTTCACTTTTCGGCTTAGAAGACTTAGTAAAAACAATTCTTTATGTCTTAAAACGTATTCTTTACACATTGGGTTTTTTGAGGGTTCGATGTCGATTGAAACCCCTTTGATATTTGTGCCTTAGCACATTTGTGCTAAGATAATTTGGTACCTCTTAAAGTTTTTCGAGGGCTGACTTTATCGAGGCCCTTTTGATTACATGCCGAGGGTAGCCTTTAACCGGTTTTCCAAAGAATTCGAAGGCCTATTTTTATTGCAGAATCCGGGCATCTCCGAGCCGCTTTAATTTGGCCGTAGCCTTTGGGTATGCCTCTTGGGCTTATTTCCCAATAATACTTCGAACTTGTTCGAAGTGTTAGCCCCCAAAAATGATGGCCTTGGCCTGTAGATCGAGGAGTGCCTCTTTGAGGTCTTATGAATTTGAGTTTAGATTACTCGAATATGTCGATCGTCGACGACAGTCTCCGAGTGTACGAGGCATATTTTCACTTGGCCCTCGAGCCATTTCTCACAAAATCATAAGTATGTAGCTTGTATAGTAGAAAACTTTCTTTGAGACACAAGATATTTGATATAAAAAGAATGCTTCTTTGTATAATTTATATATGTGTACATGTTTTGCCATCGGGGCTCGACCTTGTTTTGCCAAACTATTTTAGGGTTGACTCTATTAACTAGTAATTAATTCCCGCCTTTCTCTTTTTGGGGGTGGAAGGAAAAGAAAACGTAGGGGAGGGATAGAATCACTACACTATCACGGCCAACTATACCAAATCCTTAATTTAAGGATATATTTAATGCTATTTATGAAATTAAATAATAAATAGTAATAAAATTACTTTATCTTGGATCTTGGGCGGATAGCGAGAATCGAACCCGCATCTTCTCCTTGTCAACTAATCTATACGAACACGGTTCATTCGACCGTTTGGCCCATTACAAAGTTTCTCTATGAGTCCCTAGGACACGAAGTATTTTTATCGAAAGTATAACATCCGAGGGTGATGCCCCCAGTATTCGAGATTGATTGTAAAGAAGCCTTGGATACTGTTGAATGGTCCTTAGGTAGAACATAATTGTTGCCTCGTTAAAAACCTCGCCGGAAAAACCCACTTGGGGCAAAAACCGATATAAGGGTAAAAGAGTGCAACGCGTGCTTTAAAACCTGAGGTCTCGATATCTTCGATCGATCATCTGCAATGAGTTAGTGTCGAATATATAAATGAAAAAGAGGAATAAAGTCATACCTTAGCAATAATACTATTTGAGAAATGATATATTCCAATTGTTTGGCAGTTGTTCGTCGTTCATCATACCGAGCTTATAAGATCCCTTTCCGACTGTGATGACCCAAAAGGTCATCTTATATTTTAGAACTCGAATATGCGCTCCTAAGCCTTAAAACAAATCTTATTTTTACCCTCTTCGATTTGCGTGCGTAGTCCGGGCAGATTTTCGGAAAGCTTTTATGTAGAAAACTAATAAAAATAAGAATTTTTGCCTTAAAAGTTGATTTTAGTTGATTTCGGTCAATATGTTTGGTAAATGAGTCCGGATCCGTGCTTTGGCGGTCCTGGTAGGTCCGTATCGAATTATGGGACCTGGGCGTATGCCTGGAATCGAATTCGGAGGTCCCTAACTCAAGTTATGAGTTTTTGATGAAAATTAAAAGTTTAAAAATTAATTATTTTTAAGAATTGATTGATGTTTGGCATTGGTAGTTCCGGGTCCGTATTCTGGTTCCGCAGCCTGGTACAGGTTCATGATGATATTTGAGACTTGTTTGTGAAATTTGGTGAGAAACGGAGTTGATTTGACGTGATTCGGACGTCCAGTTGAGAAAATAGAAATTTTAAAGTGTTCTTGAGAATTTCATTTGATTTGGTGCTAAATTCGTAGTTCTAGGTGTTATTTTGGCGATTTAATCAAGCGAGCAAGTGTGTTTGATATTTTTAGACTTGTGTGCATGTTTGGTTTGGAGCCCCGAGGGCTGAGGTGAGTTTCGGATAGGCCACGGGATGTTGTGGACTTTGGAAATCTGGTATTTTGCTGCAACAGTTGTTCTGGCATATCCTTCTTCGCATTCGCGAAGGTACCCTCGCGAACGCGAAGAGTAAATTGGGCAGCTGAAGATTTCTTCTTCGCGAACGCGAAGGCTTGGTCGCGAACGCGAAGCGATGGGGGCGTTACCCTTCGCGAACGCGTAGTGTTAGGCATTGGGGAGGGGGAGTCAGCCGTTCCTTCATCGCGAACGCGAGCAATGACTAGCGAACGCGAAGGCCGGGGGGAGTAACCATCGCGAATGCGAGCTGGGCCTCGCGAACGTGTAGGCTTGGCAGCCAGTACCCTTCGCGTACACGACAGTGCTCTCGCGAACGCGATGAACACTGTCGCCCAGCAATTAACAGAATCCAAAAACAGGATTTTAGCCAAAAATGTATTTTCTCAAAAATCAAACGGTGAGAGGCGATATTTCAAGAGCCATTTCTTCCCTAAATTGTTGGTAAGTGATTCTAAACCATTTTCTTTCAATTA